>OY992895.1:5826724-5996724 GCA_963921405.1 Cepaea hortensis
AAATAACTATAGAAAAGGGTTTATAAATCTGTGAAAACAATGCAACAATCTATACATAAAATAATAGTGATGTTATTAAAAGTTATGACCCTTGAAATAACTTTTTTTATGTTAAGTCCCCTTGAATATAGCTGCCCAAATATTAGCTGCCCGGCCCGGCTTCGCCCAGGCTCTGGCGGGGATCTATCTATCTATCTATGTATCTATCTATGTATCTATCTATGTATCTATCTATGTATCTATCTATGTATGTATCTATCTATCTATCTATGTATCTATCTATCTATCTATCTATCTATCTATCTATCTATGTGGAGCATCTCATTTAATTCATTGTCATTTAAACTCAGGGGACGTAACTTAAGATATAACAATTATACTAAAAGTTATATCCCTTTTTGTCATATATTTTTATATTTTCTTATGTTCAGTCATGTAATTACAAAATTAAATTTTAGGAAGGTAATAGCTGATAGCTGATAGATAAAACTATCACAGTTGGTTGCACATGAATGAAAGGAAAACGTGTAGAAAATTTCATCTCAATCGGTTGGACCGTTCGCGAACGCATGAAGGACGGAAATACATACATACATACATACATACATACATACATACATACATACATACATACATACACACAAAGATTTGTGTATATATATATATATATATATATATATATATATATACATATATATATATACATATATATATATATATATATATATATATATATATATATATATATATATATATATTTAGAGAATGTGTCAAAAATAAATAAATAAAAACAAACACAGTTCCATCGTTCAATCAATGGTGTTCAATCATTAAAAACGGAAGTGATGCACGATGTTTTAGAATGCACGATGTATAAAAAAAATCTAACCGAAAAAAAAAAATAGCTTTCTCACTGCGACCGGTGTTGCCATTTTGACGCTTTTCGCACTAAATTTAGTGCTTTTTAAAGTAATTTAATGCCAAAATTTTGCGTTTAGCGCGGCCGCGCGAATTTTGTGCTTCACAATTTTTTTTTTTTTTTTTTTTTGGTGTGCTTTTTTGGTGTGGGTAAAAATTACTTTAAATATCAATTTGGGAACACTAAAAGCTGAATGTGAACTGAAGCGATGGAGTAAAACAGTCTTAGTACATTAATGCCCAATATTCACGTAATTTAACTCCCTTTAATACGATTCAGTTGAAGTGAGTGACACGTGCAGACAATACGCAATGAGTTAAAAGATTGTTTAAACAAGAATGGACTTGAGTTGCAAGGACTTGTTGCACTCGGCACTGACAATGCATCTGTCATGACAGGTGTAAACAATGGAGTATATACAACATTAAGATTCGTAGTTCCTCATCTGGTATTAGTTAGGTGTGTATGTCATTCCCTTCAGCTAGTAATGTCACAGGCTGCAGCTGCTTGTCTGCCCAGGAACATAGAGTTCATGATTAGAGATACATATAACTGGTTTTCTCACTCAAGTCTTAGTCAAGCAAAGTACAGAGAGTTTTTTGCTTCAATAAATGATGGACAATATCCGCTGAAGTTTGTTCAATTAAGCCAGACACAATGGATTTCCATTCAATCTGCCATTGTCAGAATGTTGCAGCAGTGGGTCGAGCTCAGAACTCATTTCGATATAGCAAGACTCAACGAGCGCTGTTATACAGCAGAACTTCTAAATTCTATGTTTAGCGACATGAAAAACTATGTATATCTCATATTTCTCAAGCGTATTCTCGGAGAAGTTCAAAGTGTGAATAAGAAATTCGAAGCAGATATGCGGGATCCAGCAAAACTACTCAGCGATCTTGTCCAACTCATTGATTCTGTCAGTTCAAAGATTGCTATTCCTGGGGAAAAAATAACAGAAAGTGATGCTATCCAAGATTATTTAGATCCTAATCCCAATCTAGGTTATGAGTTTGAGAAAGAAATAGCAGGCTACCAGGTTTCTGATGAGAAAGAAACTCGTGGAAGGTGCATCAAGTTTTTAATAGAGCTGTTGACATAGAGCGTTTACGTTTGCCCGATAACCATCGAGTGTTGCAGTCCATGTCTAGTCTTAGTGGAAGTGAATGTCTACAGCCAATGAAGCCCTGTATATTGGATCTTGCTAAAATGTTTGCAGAAGATGCAGCTACTCTCACCTGCATCGATTTCCAGTGAAGAAAACTTCATCATATGCAGTGGACACACACCTCTGACACACTTGGACTGTGGGCAGAAATAGCCTCATACAGGGATGCCACCAGTGACAATCCTTTCCAAGATCTTACAGATTTAGCTTTAACTGAGCTCATTTTACCGCATTCTAGTGCGGACGTGGTGAGCATTTTCAGTCAGATGGGAGTTATAAAATCAAAATTGCGGAACACACTGAGCATCAAGAGTTTGACAGCTGTTTTGACTATTAGATATAGAATGAAAAGATATGGCAAATACTGTCATGATTATAAACTACCTAAGGATATTCTACGAAAAAATTGATCACAGGAGGCATAT
This sequence comes from Cepaea hortensis, assembly GCA_963921405.1. Lineage (NCBI taxonomy): Eukaryota > Metazoa > Mollusca > Gastropoda > Stylommatophora > Helicidae > Cepaea > Cepaea hortensis. Next base: position 5,829,237 of record OY992895.1, read on the forward strand.
ACACGTTTCTTTCAATCATCATCATCATCATCATCATCATCATCATCACCACCACCACCACCACCACCATCATCATCATCATCATCATCATCATCATCATCATCATCATCATCATCATCATCATCATCATCATCGTCGTCGCCGTCGTCGTCGGCGGCATCATCATCATCATCATCATCATCATCATAATCATCATCATCATCATCATCATCATCATCATCATCGCAGGAGCAAACACAGCCGGAAATAGCTACAGAAACTGAAGAGTTGTTGTCTGACTGGGATTTGGCAGATCTGGAATAAACTTCATTCCAATATTTAGTTGTTTTTTTTTCCCGCGTTTCCATCCTGTTTCATGATATTGCGGTCAACACCAGCATCTTTCAGCTGTATGTTGATTCCTAGGCTAAGATTACGCTCATCAGCACGCCACGACTTTCTTAGCGACCGGCTCCATACTCTCCTAACCCCTAGTAGTAAGGAATGTTGTATTTACACCACAAATCTGGTGCAATACGTCATAGATTACGTCATTTTTTACTATATGAAGGGTATAACACAAGATTGAAAACTGACCTCATTTTTGAAATTTTGGCGGGTATTTTCTTGGGTTACTTCCGGTTGTCCTGTTGACTACTGCCTGTTGACTACTTTCTGTTGTCACTTCCGGTGTCTCCCAGAGGCGGGCGGGCGGCGACGGGTGGCGGCGAGAACCGAACTGTACGTCTTCACGCGAACCGGCGCGATCCAACACAAACCGGGGCGAACTGGACGTCGTCACGCGAGTGACTGCGTGGGTGACCGAACACGTAGTGTGATCGAACCCCAGTCATGTAGATATCGAACCCTTCGATGAGGAGACCGAAGTCAATATGCCAGATTGGAAAAATGCATTATTCCATCACTCGAGTTGCCTCGAGTATCCAGAGTTGGATGCATGAATAAACTTCTCCACGGCTCAGCATGATAGCTTCGGCAGGTGTCCATAATGGGTACTCATGTATCAACTTTAAGCGAGTGGCGAAAATCTGGTTTAAAAATATACTAGACAGGCATACATTATTATTAAAATATTAAGCGTAATAAAATAATAAACGGTTAAATTTCTTGTATGAATAGCGTAGATGATTAATGTGAATATAAACTATAAAGCTCAAGTAATATAAGACATAACTTGCTAAGATAATTATAAAAAAATACGGGGTAAAACAGCACAAATAACTTGCCTTTAATAAACAAAATATAATAAAGCCAAGGGAGACGATTCGTGTCTCTTGACTCAACCAGAATAAACTGGCCCCCATCATTGCATTGTAGCAAATGCTGCAACAGGTAAAGGTCATCCAGGAGTCAGCTCATGACTTTGTGAAAATACTGCCTACTGATGAAAGTAGATAGTAAAACTCGATTTGCTGTCAGAGATTCTTAAAATATATCAAGAGGCCGTGTTTCTGTCATTATTTTCTCTTTCCTTCATTTCTGTCTTTATTTCTGTTGTTCATTCTTTTATGTGTTTATTTTCTGACTATCTTTATTTCTTTATTTCTTTCCATCTTTCATTACTTCCCTATATTGCTCACACATTACTGCTCACACGCCTCAGTAACTTTAGAACCGCTATGCCCGACCTTGACATCATAGCTAACTGCCCTGTCTCTGACAGGTCAACCCATGAATCAGCGCTGAAAACATGTCTGAACACGCTATGTCTGCATTCAACAGCGTGTTTTCGTGGTAAAATAGCAATGTCAGCAGTTCTCTATGTAGCGATTGACCGGTTTAAGCTGGTTATGGCTATAGGTATACTGTGTCACGTGACTTGTCGCTATAAAACAGCCATACGCAATGGCTAGTCTCATTCTATTGCTGAAAACAGAAGAGAACGAATCTCAGAACTCACACACCGTTGGAGAGACAGAAAAGAAGAGGTGAGTATCATAAATATTTATTTGTCCCATCCGACATGTGCCATCCGCCTCACTCGATCACCACAGCCGTGGATCAGTCTGCCACGTGGCCAAATCATCCAGGCAACTAGTTATATATGGCTTACCCACGGGTTCAACCTACACGCAGCATTATAAATAAATAAATAAATATATATATATTCTTTATTTATATTCTTATATTTAAAACCAACTAAAAACGTCTTCCTAAATCTACTTTTTTCGAGAACCAATGTGTTCTGTGCCCCGTACACAACGCGAACTGACCAGATCTGATTGTAATTATAGATAAACACACAGCTCGTAGCGTTTCTCCCGGTAATTTAATACCGCGCAGCGCTGTTCAACCAGCGTAATCTCCGGTAAATATCTATATTGCTCGGCACTGGCTTAGAAAGTGCCCTGCTGACCGCTAATCAGATTATAGCTCTGCGGTCGCCGACCAGTCATTATATCGCTGCGGTCAAGCAAATGCACTGAAGCTTGTACTGCGTAGGTCCCCCGTTAGAATACTGTGTATTTATTTGCCAGAAGAAATATACATAAAAAAGCACAAAATATGTTTTTTTCTGATTGAATTAAGCAGAAACTAAATAGACGACCAAAGCTATTTGGTAAACTCTCTCTCCAAATAGCGTATATACAGCACATATATGCGACGAACATCATCAACAGGTGTCCTGCAAGCATTCTTTCTCTTTGGCGTACCGACCTGCTATACTAGAACTGTACCACGTGGCGAAGTCAAGCAGATGTACCAACATCATCTTGTGCTATCAATACCATCGGCATGTGCCATATCGGTAAGCGTGGGCGTTCAAAGTTCGTCTATCTAATACATGACGTCACAGTCAGGTCTAACGCATAGTGCTTAAAGAACGTAAAGCGTCAATACACTTACACGTCATCGCAGTCAATCCCAGCATTCTTTATGTGTTTGTAAAATCTTTGTAAGATTTCCCAGTGCTTTCTGAACGACCGGTATTCGTGACATAAAAAAACAAGAAAATCCGCTGCCAAATCGGTTGTCGCTGTGCAGTACATTACCTCAGTAATCATCATCATCTTTCGCGTTGGCTGTTACAACGTCATCATCATCATCATCATCATCATCCTTATAAGCAGCTACCACTGATGACGTGAAGCAGAGACATACAGCTACTCCCTGTTCCTGTTGCCGTCAAGTGTGTGCGCGGCGTGTGTGTGAGAGAGAGAGAGTGAGAGCGGGAGAGGGAGAGGGAGACAGACAGACAGACAGACAGACAGAGGAAGAGAGCGGGCTAGAGAGACGGAGAGAAATGTAGAGGAAGAGAGCAGGCTAGAGATACAAACAGAGCGAGAGAGAGAGAGAAAGAGAGAGAGAGAGAGAGACAGAGAGAGAGAGAGAGAGAGAGAGAGAGAGATAGCGTCGAAACGGCAATGGTAATGGCATTCCAGGTGATCTTTGTTGGTAGATAGTACATTCTGTGTGTGCTGTCTCTGGTCACTAAAGAAAGTCTGATCTTCCAAGTGGGTTTCTAGAGAGAGAGAAAGAGAGAGAGAGAGAGAGAGAGAGAGAGAGAGAGAGAGAGAGAGAGCGAGCGTCGGAGCGTGATGGGTGGCATTCCATGTGATCTTTGTTGGTAGATAGTGCATTCTGTGTGTGCTGTCTCTGCTCACTAACAGCTAGTTTTTTTCCGCTTCAATTATAGAAATTAACAAATCAGTTATTGAGACGTGGACCACATCGTTTCTACCACGCACAAAAAGGTATGTCCTCCACTAAATGTAACATGTACGTGTCTCTGTGTAGCTGAGCTAACTGTGTACTCACCAGAAAGCATATGGGCTAACTTTATGGATCTCTGGGCACACATTCTGAGTGAAAATAGGCTGTGGTATCTCACTTACAATATGGTAACTATAGTAGTATGGAGTGAATTCCAGACCCTTGTTTTGAAGTTATGCATTCATCAATTCCTGCATCAGAATGATGTTGCGGTTGGAAATGGTGTTGCGGAGGGGGGAAATTGTGTGAAATTTTTTCGGCAATTTCTGGGTCGGTGAAACTGGGTCAGCGGGTGATAAAAAAAATGTGTGGGAATCGTGGAGGTTTTTTTTAAAGTCTGTGAGAGTAATTAAGGTAGTGGAAATAGTATAGGCGTTTGAGGGGAGTAAAAAGTTGGTTATGTGTATTCGTGTCGTTATATGGAGGTATGAATCTTCGGTCGGTACCTTTCAAATGTAGTCTCTGTCTGTGAGGGCCATGTGTTTATAGGGCTATAGTGGCAGTAGTATATGGGGGTGGTCATAAATCTTAAACGTAATGGGTATTGATAAGTGGTGGGGTATTAGTGTTATGTAGAGGGTCGCATTCACTATCATCTGAACAAAAGTAAAGAGGGTCGTAGTGATTTATTATCATTAGTTGATAAGAGTTGGGGTATTAGTGTTATGTAGAGGATCGTATTCACTATCATCTGAGAAAGTAAAGATGGTCGTAGGAGTCTAGGTGGGGTGGACTGGGATTAATAATATATTGAGAGGATGGTGACCTAGTTCTGAGTGGGTGGGGTGATGTCTGGAGGACTCCGCCTTAGCATCAGTGGTGATGGTGGGGTTGTCGGTGTTTGTCGTCAGCGACGGTGTCTACGGGCTCGCAGAACACGCCGCGTGAAGAAAGGAAAGACTATCCTGATCATTGATTGTCAATACGGTTCGCATTACATCCCCCACATGGGCGTCGACAACCTCTCTGAAAGTATGACCTATACACGTATGGGCCAGTTGCTTGGACTGGTACTCTAGGCAACCACCACAATATTTCATGGTATTCGTCTCCAGTTCGAGGAGGGTAGCCTCAATGCTGTCACGAGGGTTCATTGTCTATAACAGACATATACACAAATCCATAAACAAAAAGACACATATATACCGACACAAACAAACAAACACACCCAAGTACAGACACAACCACACATACACCGAAAGACAGACATGAATACAAAGAAACAAATACTTGACACACACAACCACACCCCAGTACAGACACAAACACACACACACAGACACACAAATGCAAAAACAAGTACAGACAACTCATACCATTACTACTGTCACCAAAACATCAGCTATACACATGAACACACCCATACACAAACATGAACAGTGACAAATACACATACAGACATCACGACTGCAGACACAGACACACAAGGACAGACAAACACAAGTACAGACAACTCATAACATTACTAATGTCAACATCAGATATACACAAGTACAGAGACATCACGAGTGCAGACACACACAATCGGAGGCGGGTGCGTACAGGTGCGTGAGAAAACCACCACACACGTTTCGTCAGCGGCGGGGTACGGTTGCGTGAGTACACCACCACACACGCTTCGTCAGCGGAGGCGTACGGAACAATGTCAATACTAATATTAATAGTACCACCATATGAGGAGGGTTCTCTGTGGCGTTTTGAGATGCTACCAGTAACACCTTGGCCTTGCTATGAATGGGGTGAGCATCATAGTAATGGTAGTTACATAAACACAAAAGACACATACACAACTACAGACATACACAAGTACAGACATTCAAGTACAGACACACGAACACAAACACACGTACAGACAACTATACAAGTACAGAGACATCACAAAAAAAAAACAAAGACACACTTGTACATACAGACATATACAGACATCACAAGTACAGACAACTACACACACACACAGAGAGAGAGAGAGAGAGAGAGAGAGAGAGAGAGAGAGAAACGAGTACAGAGACATCACAAAAAAACAAAGACACACTTGTACATACAGACATATACAAGTACAGACATTCAAGTACAGACAAGTACACACACAAACACACCCAAAAACAGACACAAGTACACAAGTACAGACACATATACACTTGTACATACAGACAAATACAGACATCACAAGTACAGACACAGGTACACACGTACAAATACAAAGACAACCACACACACACGTACAAACATACAACCACACCCAAGTACAGACACAGACACACACGTACAAACACAAAGACAACCACTCACACACGTACAAACAAACAATCACACCCAAGTACAAACAAGTACACATACACTTCTACATACAGACAAGTGTAAGTCAAGTACCAGACTGCAACCACTGTGCCACGTGTGACCTCAATGATAACATTACCCGCCACAATGGGACCATTCATAATATACCTGTCAGTTACGTACAATCTATATAATTCGAACCTACAACGTTACTTACGAACACATCACGAGAAAGGACGACACCCTTAGACACCCAATACAAGGACCTGACAACACGTCCACTTGCACTCATAGTAGCAGAGGATATCCAACCAAATGATAGGGACAGCTTGGCAGCCTTTAAGGCCTACTGCAAGGACCTGTAAATTATGCTACCCAATCAAGTGGTAGTATTAGAAAAAAGTGTCGACCACCGCTACCGGGTGGGTTTGGTATGAGACCTTCATAAAAAAGAAGTATTTAGATATCTTGTGTGATATCTCATGTGTGATGACCTCGACAACAACAGTGTTGTTTTTGATAATCATATGTATGATCAGAGCCAGGAGACAGGCAGGACTACTCAGACAAGTGTATACCCAAGAATGAATATCACTAAACCAGAATCAAATGGTGTTGAATCAAAAAGTTCACTAATCATGTATGTCATTGATTATGATGTTTTCTTATGACATTGATATAGCACTAAACTGTTTTGATGAATGTGTTGTGAACATATCCCACATATTTTGGTGATAACATATTGAAACCAAGTGTTTTGTTTTGTTAATTTTCTTTAGTGGTTTGTTTTCATGACGTTGTCTTTTTTCTTGTCGGAGAGAGATGAACAGAGACACATACAGACATGTACAGACACATTTTATACAGACATGAACAAACTCGGGGGAAAAGTTATGGCAAATACAGAAATATTTCAGTCAAATGTATGAAAAGTATGAAACTTTGCCAACCAAATAGGGAAAGATACTGACCAAAATACGAAATGTCTCGGTCAAATTTATGAAAAGTATGAAAAATATGTTTCCTAAATGCGAAAAAAGCTAGGTCAAGTAGGAAAATGTGTCAACCAAATGGAAAAAATATTGACCAAGAAATGAAATATATCATCAAATCTTATAAAAAATACAAACATTTGTTAGTCAAATGGGAAAAGCGTTGGCCAAATACAGAAATAACTCGACCAAACTTATAAAAATCTAGGAAAAAATATTAGTCAACACAACTAAAATGTTGACCAAAGTTATAAATATCACATCCAAACTTATGAAAAGTAGGAAACTTTGTTAACCAAATGTGAAAAAATATTGACCAAGTAAAGACATATTTCAACTAAACTTATAAACTTGTCAGCAAAACTTATGAAAAGAAAAGAAAATCTGTCCGCCAAACTAAGAAATAGGTATGGAAAAGTAAGAACTATGTCGACCAAGTTAAGAAAAAATGTGTTACCAAAATTAGAAAAAAAAATGTAACTTCTGTAGTCAAACGTGTCTTGAACTGTTATCTGAAAAGACATTTCACAATACATAATCATCAACATCACCACTTTCCTTATTTTACATTACCGAAAAGCTTCAATTTCACCGTATCTGCTACAGAAACCCTTATATCCCAAATTTGGGATCTATTAAAGAATACGTAATAGAATGAGATGCACAAAGACAACAAGAACATATCATACAAAACAACTCACAAACCAGACTTGGAACTAAATCTCACTACTATATCAGATGAACCTCCCAGCCAACAAAAACAACTACTACTAGAACACAAACATATCTTAATAGAAATCATAATGAAACGAAACACAACCAACACATGACACAGATAAGGACATACAGAGCTTACATTACCAGACAAAACACATGGACTCAACCAAATTTTGCTTCTTGCACTGTATAATTCTACCAACACTTGTTTCCTATCACCAAAACTAAAAGTCTACCAAGAACACAACCACTGGGAATTTGCCAACATAATACTCATACCCAAATAAACATATAACCCTCGCCAATGAGATTAAGGAAACACATACTAGTTTATTTCTGGTTATAACTGTTTTAATATGGCAGAGAGAAACATGGTAATTAGACTATAGCTGCCTTCGTCACTGAGGTCCTTTTTCTCTGCTCAATGACTATTCTTCTGTGCTTGTCCCTCAGGGCTGGGTTCAAAATTTGTTCCAAGTCTAGTATACGCCTTTCAAAATTCTCACGTTCTCTGATCACATGATGCCAGTTACCATTGCGTTCTTCGGTGCCAACAATATGGACTGTCAAGAAGTGAGGTTCTGGTGCAAAATTAACCTGTGGCGGTAAATAAAACACATTGAAACTTACAAGACGGCAACAACTAGTACTTCAGTAAAGAAAAACAGTAAAAAATTCACAATGAGAAGTGGTAAAAGGCATCAAAACCAGACTGTCGACGTTTTTTTGGTCACGCCTTGAGAAAGAGTAAAGGTATAGTCACTGTTGGTTTGTACTATAACCATAGAGAGATGTACATAGAAAACATATATGTATAGCACCTAGGTCTTCTGTATTAGAAATGTTTACAAAAATACACATGTGAACTATGATTATTACTAACCATACAAACATTATTCGTTGATGAGGAGCACCTTCGGAAACCAACAGTAGGATAGTTTTTATTCCACAAAACATTAATTTTCTTGAGAGATTCTGGGCCATGACTACTACCCAAAAGGTCAATATTTTCATCTGAAGACGAATAATCAGCCCAATCAAAGGTTGTCTCTGGCACATCTAAAGCTGCCTGACTGCAACGAGTAGGTTTCTGGCAGAACAAAATGTCTAATGATTAAGCTTGGGTGAAGAAGCCAGAATCAGCCTCCTTCAAAACACTGTCATCTTTAAAACAATTCTCATCTTCTGAACACGATGTTTGTCTATCAAATAAAGCTGTCATTGTACCTGATGAGTGGAAGGTTTCATAGAAAAAGTTTTAAACAACTAGGTTAAAAGTTTGTTTAACAAGTTTCAAAGTTAGGATTACAATGTGATACTATAGAAGAATCTCTGATCTCACACCCATACCACAGATACGACAGTTTGAGTGGAGTCGGAAATTTCTTTCGTTGGCAAGGGTTGTAATCCGTGATTTCGTTTCTTTGTGTGTGTTATGAAGAAGGACGTCCTGTCTTGATAATTTTTTAGGGGCTGACAAAATTGATGTCGGGTTTAACATGGGATGTAAGACAGACTGGGATGTAGTCTCAGCCACTGTGAGTGTAGATTCTATGAGTCACAATTCTGGACTGGTGTATGGGTTTTCAGGCCAGTAACAACTGACAAGAGGGTGTTTTTGTTGTGTGAAACAGGGGAATTCGTCATGTATTAGATAGACGAGCTATGAACGCCCACGCTTATTGATATAGCACATGCTAATGGTGTTTATAGCACAAGATGATGTTGGTACGTCTGCTTGACTTCGCCACGTGGTACAGTTTTAGCATAGCAGGTCGGTACGCCAAAGATAAAGAATGCATTGCCCGTGGTCAACAGGACACCTGTTAATGATGTTCGTTGCATATATGTGCTGTATATACGCTATTTGGAGGGAGCGTTTACCAAAAATAGCTTTGGTCGTCTATTTAGTTTCTGCTTAATTCAATCAGAAGAAAAACATATCTTGTGCTTTTTTATGTATATTTCTTCTGGCAAATAAATACACAGTATTCTAACGGGGGACCTACGCAGTACAAGCTTCAGTGCATTTGCTTCACCGCAGCGATAAAATGACTGGCCGGCGACCGCAGAGCTATAATCTGATTAGCGGTCAGCAGGGCACTTTCTAAGCCAGTGCCGAGCAACGTAGATATTTACCGGAGAGTTCGCCCCGGTTCGTGTTGGATCGCGCCGGTACGCGTGACGACGTCCGGTTCGGTTCGCGCCGCCGCCCGCCCCTGGGAGACACCGGAAATGACAACAGGAAGTAGTATACAGGCAGTTGTCAACAGGACAACCGGAATTAACCCAAGAATATATCCGCCAAAATTTCAAAAATGAGGTCCGTTTTCAATCTGGTGCTATACCCTTCATATAGTAAAAAATGACGTAATCTATGACGTATTGCACCAGATTTGCGGTGTACATACAACATCCCTTACTACTACCCCTCGACCAGGGATGCTACTTTATTACATTTTGAATGAATACCGCTAGTGCTTGTTTTAGTGCTTTCCCCCAAAAAATAGTATTGCAATTTAGCGCTTTTTTTGGCTCGAAAGTAGTTCTGATTGGGATTTGGTGGATCTGGAATAAACGTCATTGTAATATGAAGTGATAATAACAAATTATAATGTGCTACTTTGTTAAATTTGTAATAACAACAGTTGGTGCTTTTTATTGGTGCTTTCCAAACATTTTTAGTGCTTTTTGGTTCTTTTTTGGGTCGATTTTTGTGCTTTTTCATCAAAGGGAGATGGCAACACTGCTCCCGATTCCGCTCCTCCGCCCGAATCCGTAGTTCATACACGTGTTACTACTTCTAATGAACTGATTTTATTTTCGTGTGGATTAGCTTTCCCTATTACTAGTGTCCCTCGCCAACAGGCGAACCCACTCAGGCTTCTGAAGTACTATTAATTTAACTTGTAATACAACTAATTGGTGTAGGGGCTCCGTGTTTTTGTCTCGACCATGTCATGTGACCAAGCCATCCAGATATTTACTGAATTATTTTTCGTCATTTAATAGAGAATATTTATATGGGAAGTATATACTGAAAGGCACAATATTAACTTTTAAAAGCAGTTAGTTAAAAGCGGAAAATTTACTAACGCGAATGAATATGGATAGCGCAATATTATCATAAATATGTAACAGACAATCTTAACTGGATTCAGTGCCAAACAAAACATGTAGGTTTGGACCCAAACATAGTACACAATTAAATGAACAAGTATTATAATGTACAGGGTGTATTTTTAATGACTGTGGGGTATTTGAAAATATTACCGTTCCAAGTTTTGTATTTACCTATTATGATGCATGAACTGCACAGATGGTCAAATACAAAACTTGGAACGGCAATATTTTCAAAAATCCGAAGTGATAAAAAATACACCCTATATTTGTCTTTCAGAAAGCAATGGCAAACTATTGAACGTAACCTTTCCAAGAGATCACAACAGAAAAGAATGTTAGTGTTGACTGCGACGTCCTGTAAAGGATACGCAACTAACTAAAATAAATGCTTTTCTTTGAGCATTGAAATTGCGGAAGATACCGCGAAACGAAACAAATAAAACGATGACGAGTATGGCGATATATCGTCCTTTTGTGCTGGCAGAAATGCACCTCTTGATGGTAGATTACCTATGGAGTAGGTCGAGAGGTGATCGAGCGCCTGTGCGACCAGGTGGAGAAGGCGGGGGAACAGAATGAGAACCCGTTTATGGAAAGAATGAGATCGCGGGGTATCGGCAGGGTTACTAATGGTACCAGAAGCAGCCTGATTATGTGCCCGCCTGGCCTTTCCTCGAAGTGCTAAGCGTCGGCCAGATCACTCCCCGCAGCACCATTCTCTCAATGCCCTGCTGTTCTATCTGTTATTATACAGAATTCAAAAGGGCCCTAACCACAACTGCCTTCTCATGCACCACTACCCTACTACTTGAGGAAAGTGCTTGTACTGGATAGACGTAATATGCGAGTAGGATGGAAGGGCTATCCCATTCTGTACAAGGCAACTTATTATACAGGGTGTTTGTAATGTCTCATTACACTTTGTATGTAGCACAAATTTGAAAAATGAAATACAAGATGCCATCAAAAAATGTGCTAAAAAATTCTTTAAATTAGTTACAATAGTCACTGCTATGGTCTAAATCTGTTTTGGGGGAGCTGGAACGTACCAATGAAGTATTAATTGTTTGTAGTGCAAAGAATTACTTCAGCAGACGACAGCGGTTCGCTGCCTTTTGCTCCACGGTGGACTGTGGATAATATTTTTTGATGACATCATGTACGTCATTTCTCAAATTTGTGCTACATATAAAGTGTAGTGAGACTTTACGAACACCCGGTGTGTGTATTGGTTCTTGTGTAGAGTGAAAGTAAGTAAGTAGAGAATCATCTTACACGCCTCGAGACACGCAGGAAATATGGTCCAAACTCCATATTTTTATTGTAGCGGGTTTAAAGTGACAACGCTGTAGAGGAAAGAATAAACGCTCTTGAGGAAAGAGTAAACGCTGTAGTGGAAAGAATAAACGCTGTAGTGGAAAGAATAAACGCTGCAGGGGAAATGATAAAAGCTGTAGAGGACAGAATAAACACTGTAGGGGAAAGAATAAACGCTGTAGGGTAAAGAATAAACAATGTAGGGGGGAGGATAAACACTGTAGGGGGGAGAATAAACACTGTAGGGGGGAGAATAAACACTGTAGGGGGGAGAATAAACACTGTAGGGTAAAGAATAAACACTGTCGGGTAAAGAATAAACGCTGTAGGGGGGAGAATAAACACTGTAGGGGGGAGAATAAACACTGTAGGGGGGAGAATAAACACTGTAGGGGGGAGAATAAACACTGTAGGGTAAAGAATAAACACTGTAGGGGAAAGAATAAACACTGTAGGGGGGGGAATAAACACTGTAGGGGGGAATAAACACTGTAGGGGGGAGAATAAACACTGTAGGGGGGAGAATAAACACTGTAGGGTAAAGAATAAACACTGTAGGGGAAAGAATAAACACTGGAGGGGAAAGAATAAACACTGGAGGGGAAAGAATAAACACTGTAGGGGAAAGAATAAACACTGTAGGGGACAGAATAAACACTGGAGGGGAAAGAATAAACACTGGAGGGGAAAGAATAAACACTGGAGGGGAAAGAATAAACACTGTAGGGGACAGAATAAACACTGGAGGGGAAAGAATAAACACTGGAGGGGAAAGAATAAACGCTGTAGGGGAAAGAATAAACGCTGTAGTGGAAAGAATAAACACTGTAGGGGGGAGAATAAACACTGTAGGGGGGAGAATAAACACTGTAGGGGGGAGAATAAACACTGTAGGGGGGAGAATAAACACTGTAGGGTAAAGAATAAACACTGTAGGGGAAAGAATAAACACTGGAGGGGAAAGAATAAACACTGGAGGGGAAAGAATAAACACTGGAGGGGAAAGAATAAACACTGTAGGGTAAAGAATAAACACTGTAGGGGACAGAATAAACACTGGAGGGGAAAGAATAAACGCTGTAGTGGAAAGAATAAACGCTGCAGGGGAAATGATAAACGCTGTAGAGGACAGAATAAACGCTGTAGTGGAAAGAATAAACGCTTAGGGGAAATGATAAAAGCTGTAGAGGACAGAATAAACGCTGTAGGGGAAATAATAAACACTGTATATCCATCCATCACGTGCCATGCCGATAAGCGTGGGAGGTCATGTTTTGCCATCTCACTCGATCACCAGAGTCGTGAATCAGCTCTGTGTTCATGTTTCGACCATGCCACGTGACCAAGCCATTCAGGTATTTGCCAGCATGCTGTTGCATCCTCAAACATGGCGTAAAAATATATGCAACAAAACCATGTTGGAATTGAAGAATTTTGGCTAAACTTGAACAACAGGAACAATGATCAAACCTGTGAACTGTGACATACTGAATCCGGACCCATGGCTGACAAAAGTTCAATGCCGTTTTATTGAGCATCTATTTACAAAGTCCAATTACTATATCTGTCGTTGACTCCTTCCAGAGTGCCTGTTCTTACCAGGTCAGCATCCAAAATATAGGAGCTCAAGATATCACGGAGTATCACCTTGAGTGTGACCAGTCTGTCCTTTCATTGTTTCTCTTCTCGTCTAGGTGGTGTCCTCGATTTCCTTCACGTTCAGGATACTAAGCTCTTATATCCATGTTTCTTATCGGTCCATCCCTGGATTCATACTAGTTATTAGCTCCAAGCCACTCCAGTTTATGCCACGATCTTTAAAACATGACTCTCCTTTCCATGTCCTTTCCCAGTCTGTTTGTTGTCAAACAACGTCACTCTCTTGTTCATGTTGGTGCGCACTCGTGCCTGTGCGTGGGTTTACTTATCGGTTTTTCCCGATCTTGTCTATCCATCATCATCATGACTGCATGCTATGTGGCAGTATGCCCCCCTCCCTTTACAAAAAATGATGTAATCATTTTACTTCATCATTTCGAGTTTCAACTGACAGATAGTAGTGTAGACGTGGTGATATACTAGCACGAAATCATGGTCCCCTATACTCATCCACAAAACAAAACAAAAAAATTATTATATGACGGGCACGCTCATCTGTCTACTATCCCGCGGTAGACGTCGTGTAGACAACCCATGGGGAGGCTGTACTAACTAACTATAACAAATCAGTCCCTCATAAGTCCGAAGACCAGCATCCTCTCTAGGTCAAAACCTGGAGTAGGGGACGTGGTTGAATGAAGGCACCATTGAATCCAGACTAGTTACCGCACCATCCACAATCTTTCCACTGTCACGTTTCTTTATCAATTGTGAGGAGATGATTACTGATTATGAGATGTAGACGACGTTTCAATTTCCCACTTACAGCGACTTAACCCAACATCGTTGAATAACTCTGCAGGAAATCTCACAGTGGACTGGAACTTATATTATGAGTGATAACCATATATAATTAGGATTTATCGATCACGACTAAATAACCCTACAATTATCAAGAATAAATATTTAACCGTAACATTATAACGCCATAATGAACATGTTTAACTAATTTCTATAATATTCAAGAACAACAAATAGTATCTATCTCTATGAATCCAATATCTATGACTCCAATATCTATGAATCTAATATCTATGAAATATAAAGTTCATCACAAAGTGGATTCAGATTTTACCACACAGTGTCCTAATCCTCCCCCGATGGTGTTTCCACCTTGTCGTGGTGGGGGAGCTTGAGTTTCTCAATGACCCTGAGAGCTATGCCGGCGGTAGCGTAGCTACCAGCAGGGCCTCCCAAGCCGGACAGGTCAAAGGGTAGAGAACAGACAAAGAGAAACACCCTGGTCCTCCAGGTTGGGGGTTGAAGCGTGGGGTTAACATCCCCACCTTTGTAAAAACCATTTTTGTTACGAAACAGATACATGAGTCTCGAATTTGGACTGACTTATCTGGACAACGACTTTGGAACGTTAAAAGACTTTTGAGATTTGGAACATGGAATGTACGGACACTATATCGAGCTGGAGCGGCCGAAGAACTAACCCAAGAGCTGGTTGAATATCAAATGGATATAACAGCAATTCAGGAAATAAGATGGCCAGGAGAGGGTACTTTAGAGAAAAATGGAATGATTATAATATATGGAGGAAACACCCAAAATAAACATGAATTAGGAACAGGATTTGTCATAAAAAAAAGAGTTATGGGGGAACGTTTTAAACTTTAAAGCTGTTAATGACAGGATTAGTAAATTACGAATAAAAGGTAAATGGAAAAATATAACAATGATTAATGTATATGCACCTACTGAAGAGAAAGAAGACGATATTAAAGAAGACGTTTACAATGATCTGGAAGATGTTATAGAAGAAACCCCCAAACAGGACGTCCTGATTGTGCTGGGAGACTTCAATGCAAAAATAGGTAGAGAGAAAACTAATTTAAAAAAGTGGCCGGTATGGAACGCCTACACACAACTTCAAATGATAATGGATGGAGAGTCATCAACCTGGCAGAAGCCAAAGGACTGCAGATTAGCAGTACCAGACTACAAAGAAAGGATATACACAAACAAACTTGGAAATCATGTGACAAGAGAACCTATAATCAAATAGATTACATTTTAATTAACAACAGAAATGCATCAAACACACAGCAAGTTAGAAGTTATAGAGGAGCTGAGTGCCACAGTGACCACTTCCTCGTTGGAGCAAAATTTAAAATAAAACTTAAGAGAGCTTTCTATACTAAATTACAAAGATCACACCCAACATATAACAGAGAAAAACTACAAGAAATTACAGTTAAAGAGAAATTTACAGATGAAATAAAATGTAAACTTGAAACTCTGCAAAACCCTTTGGAGGAAAGCGTTGACCAAACTTGGTTGAACATCAAGAATACAATTCAATCTACTGCAGAAGAATGTCTCGGTGTGTTAACCACGCATAGAAAGAACAGATGGTTCAATCAAAAATGTGAAGAAGCAGTCATTAGGAAAATTAATTCCAGACATTTATGGTTAAATGACATCAACAACATCCAAAAGGAAAAGCATTATAGAAATGAATGTACAGAGGCTACAAAAATAGTCCGACAGCAGAGGCGGGAATATATGAGTAATATAATCAAAGATATCGAAACTAATCACCAGAAAAATGAATCCAGAAAGATTTTTAAAGAACTGAAGCCAATGAAACGAGGGCACCAACAAAACACATATGGTTTAAAAGACAAAAATGGGAATATGATCAATACCAATGAGGAAATGTGCAACGCATAGAAAGAATATTTTGTTGAATTACTAAATTATGAAGCTCCAAGTAACACTTTCCCACAGGAAGAGGTTCTAACATGTGAACCACAAATTGAAGAAACTACATTTGAAGAAATCCTATATGTAATCACACGACTTAAAAACAAAAAGGCAACTGGGACTGATGGAATTGCTGCTGAATTTATAAAGGCAGGTGGCCATGCATTACATCTAAAGCTATACGAACTAATAATAAAAATCTGGAGGACAGAAGAATTACCCCATGACTGGAAAGAGTCATTATTGATACCTATCTTTAAGAAAGGAGACAAGTTCCAATGTGAAAATTATAGAGGAATATCACTACTGTCCACAAGCTATAATATACTATCCGCAGTATTACTAAATAGACTAAAACCATATTCAGAAGACATATTAGGTGACTACCAGGCAGGTTTTTGACAAAACAGATCAACAATAGATCAGATATTTATCTTACGACAAATAGCCGAGAAAAATTGGGAATATAAAAGAGATCTCCATAACATTTTTGTGGATTTTAAAAAGGCTTATGATAGTGTCCAAGAATAGTCTATGGAATGCTATGCAGGAATTTGGAATACCAAGGAAGTTAATCAACATGACCAGACTATGCATGGAAGATACTTATAATATAGTAACATATAAAGGCATTAAACTGTTCAGGTCTTAGTCAGATATGACTGAGCTACCGTATGACAGTAGACGGTACTACCTGCTTTCTGTCAGCGCCGAATGTTGGGCGGCGCTTACCAAACCCGACACCCCACATTGTGCCAACGGCTTCGGGCGGAAGAGCGCAATTGGGAGGGTACTAGCCTTATCCTGGTGCGAGGAAATGCAACCCAAAGACAAAATAAGTCACGGCAGGGCAGATCAGGCCCTAAGCCTTGGTTGGCAGCTGGTCTAGGATCGAAGCTCCGACAGGCGGATAGTTAGAGCATTGCTTTGCTGATCCGGCAGCTTCTGCAGCTTGTCTTGTTCCAGATTACAGTTGTCAACTTTCCTCTAGAGTCAACTAGGCAGGCCGAGAGAGGGATCATGCTGCATGGGCAACACATGGTTTCTTTATTTTAGCTCAGGCTTTGTGCTATGGAGAGGCAATAACTCCATCCCTGGTCTTAACCGGTCTCGGAATCAAAGCGAGAGGCAACTGTTACGGGTTATAAGTCCTTGTCAGTTGGCGTAGACATGGGGCGCCACGCGTTGCCTCTGACGGTGGGAGACACCTACAGGTGTCACTGATCAGCTACCGCCCGCCTCAAGCTGGGCAGCCCTCAGCCAATTGGGTGCTGATCCGCCACAGCCTGCCTGCTTCAATGGGTGCTTGGGGCTAGGACAAAATCCGAATCGCAGGCTGTAAAACCAATGCACCAGGTACTAATAAAAAGAATAGAAACCTCAAGCTACGGATTGCAACCTGGAACGTGAGAACCATGTGTCCAGGATTTTCCACTGACTTGACAAATATTGACGATGTGAGAAAAACGGCTGTGATTGATGCTGAACTCAATCGTCTTAACATTGATATTGCTGGCCTGCAAGAGACTCGCCTCGCTGAGGAAGGGTCACTCAGGGACAACAATTACACCTTTTTTTGGAAGGGAAGAGGGCAGGCAGAAAAAAGGCAACATGGTGTGGGCTTTGCAGTGAAGAATTCGCTACTGGGAATGATTGATATCCCAGCTGGAGGAAATGAAAGATTATTATCACTGCGCTTGGCAACCTCTTGTGGATTTGCCACCATTCTCACTGCATATGCACCGACACTCGCTTCCTCTGATGATGTGAAGGATACGTTCTATGAGCAGCTAGACTCTGCGATCAAGGCAGTTCCAAAATCCGACTACATTTATATGCTCGGTGATTTCAATGCTCATGTGGGCAAGGACTCGAGTTCATGGCCAGTGTGCCTTGGAAAATACAACATCGGTTGCATGAATGATAATGGGCAAAGGCTGCTGGAGCATTGCACTAGAAATGACCTATGTATTACAAACTCCTTTTTTAAAACAAAAGAGATGCATAAGGTCACATGGAAACATCCAAGATCCAGCCATTGGCATCAGCTGGACTTCATTATCACACGGAGACAACATCTGAACCATACATCATTGACTCGAAGTTACCACAGTTCTGACTGTGATACAGATCATTCTTTGGTTGTTGCAAGGGTTACACTGAGACCAAAGAGAATCTACACAGCTAAACACAAGTCTAGCCCCAGGATTAATATTACTAACACTCACGATCCTGGAAAGTGCTTTGAATTTCAACAGCAACTTGAAGACGCTTTCAATGATACATCAGAAAATTGTATAGTAAATGATAAATGGAGTAAATTTAAGGAAACTATTTATAAAACAGCGGTAGGGGTTTACGGCACTGTGGATCATAAGAGACCAGTACTGGTTTGCGGCAAACAGCGAGATACTGCAGCCCTTGATTGATAAAAAGAAGATAGCTCTCTTAAGAAACAAGGAAAGACCAACGCGTAACACTCTGAGTGAGTTGAAGCAAGCGAGGAAGGATGTACAAAAGGCTGCCAGGCAGTGTGCGAATGACTATTGGATCAAGTTATGTGAGTCCATTCAAATCGCAAGTGATAAGGGAAACATCAGAAGCATGTATGAAGGGATAAAGAAAGCCTGTGGTCCAATGATCAAAAGAAGTGCACCGCTGAAAACCTTGACTGGAGAAATCATCACTGATAAGAAACAGCAGATGGATAGATGGGTCGAGCACTATTTAGAGCTTTACTCAAGTGAGACCAAGCTAGCGGATGATGCCCTCAACGCCATAGAGGCCCTGCCAACTCTTGACCACCTGGACACACTTCCCACTATAACAGAAGTTAGGTGTGCTATAAATGAGCTTGCATCTGGCAAGGCTCCAGGTAAGGATGGGATTCCAATAGAGGTAGTCAGGAGTGGGCAAGACACACTCGCTCTACAGATCCACCAGCTAATAGAGCTATGCTGGCGAGAAGGACAAGTCCCACAGGATTTCAAAGATTCAAACATCATAACGCTGTACAAGAACAAGGGAGATCGGAGCGACTGTAACAACTATAGGGGTATCTCACTTCTGTGTATTGTTGGGAAAGTATTTGCCAGAATTGTCCTGCACAGACTTCAAGTCCTGGGAGATCAAGTCTACCCCGAATCACAGTGCGGCTTCCGTCAGAACCGGTCAACCATTGATATGATATTCTCATTGCGACAGATGCATGAAAAATGCAGAGAACAAAATCAGCCACTGTTTATTGCCTTCATCGATCTCACAAAGGCATTCGATTTGGTCAGGCGTGAGGTTCTGTTCAAAGCACTAAAGAAGATTGGCTGCCCACCAACTCTTCTGTCCATTGTGGAATCGTTCCACACAGGCATGAAGGGTATAATCAAGTTTGATGGCTCAACTTCAGAAGAGTTTGAAATCAAGAGTGGAGTTAAGCAAGGTTGTGTACTATCCCCCACCCTCTTTGGGATATACTTTTCACTTCTACTGAAATATGCCTTTCGTGATCAGGATGACGGCATATACATTCACTCACGCTCAGATGGTGGCCTCTATAATGCTCAGAGATTGAAGGCCAAGACCAAAATTAGGAGGGTACTGATCAGAGAGTTGCTTTTTGCGGATGATGCTGCGATTACGACCCACTCTGAGGAAGAATTACAACATCTACTATCTGCATTCTCCAATGCTTGTTCTGAATTTGGTTTAACAATTAACAAAAAGAAGACACAGATTATGTCACAAGGTGCACATGGCGTACCATCAATCTTTATTGACGACGCCGAACTGGAGATAGTAGACCATTTTACATATCTAGGATCAGAGGTCAATAGCAAATTATCCCTCGATCAGGAAATCAACATCAGGATTGGCAAGGCAGCAACAACAATGAACATGTTAGCAAAAAGAGTCTGGGAGAACAGGAAGCTTACTGCCAAAATAAAAGTCCTCGTCTACCAAGCCTGTGTCCTTAGTACTCTTCTTTATGGCAGTGAAACCTGGACAACTTACTCATGCCAAGAGAAACGTTTAAACAGCTTTCATATGCGGTGTCTGCGAAGAATACTTGGTATTAAGTGGCAAGACAAAATCACAAATACTGAAGTATTGGAAAGATCAGGTTGTGTGACGGTGTATTCCATGCTCATTCTTCGTAGACTTAGATGGATAGGACACGTTAGGAGGATGGATGATGGTAGAATACCAAAGGACATCTTTTTTGGTGAATTACAGACGGGTAGGAGATCTCAGGGTCGGCCTCTACTACGATACAAAGATGTGTGTAAGCGGGACATGATTGATACAGGCATTGATAATGCACATTGGGAGCATGTCGCCGCTGATCGTGTTGCATGGAGGGCAACTATCAGAAATGGAATAAAGACAAAGGAGAAAATGATTGCAGATAAAGCACACACAGAGCGTGAGAGACGTAAGAGGTGCAAAATGGTGGAAATTACCATGTTTTCACATGCACCTACTGTGGGCAAACATTTGCAGCAAGAATTGGCCTTACCAGCCACACTCGCCACCGCCATGGATCGTAGTTATTAAGCCTTTTTGAAGCACAGTGTACCAACCTATCGTCTGTCAAGACGGAAAGGTGCCAATGAAAGGCAGGAAATCAGACCCTTTCCAAATAACATCTGGCTTGAAACAGGGTGATGCACTATCGCCGCTACTCTTCAATCTGGCCCCAGAGAACGTTGTAAGGAAGGTAAAGGAGGACTGTGATATTGGAGGAACATCCTAGCTGCTTGGTTATGCAGATGATATAGATATTATAGGGGAAAATGAACAAAAGACATTGGAAATATTGACTCACTTAAAGGAAAAAGCCCAAAAGATGGGGCTGGTTATGAACCAAGATAAGACAGAATATATGGTAATTTCAAGAGACGGAATGGCTAAAAACTCTGGCCACATACAAATAGATAATATGACCATTAAAAGAACGGAAACATACAAATACCTGGGTACAATCTTTAACTGCTCCAACATCATAAGGGAAGAAATACAAACTAGAATCAATTCTGGAAATAAGATATACTATGCACTACAACATCTACTAAAATCAAATGCGTTATCTCGTAACACCAAAATCACAATATACAAAACACTGATCAGACCAGTTGTGCTGTATGGATTTGAAACTTGGAGTACAACGAAAGGAGACGAAGCGTTATTACAAACTTTTGAGAACAAAGTTTTAAGACGCATCTTTGGACCCATTAGGGATACACAAAGCGGAGAGTGGAAAAGAAGAAGTAACAAAGACATTTATGATCTGTTTAAGTCCCCACTAATCAATGGTATCATGAAGGCTAATAGACTACAATGGCTGGGGCATATAGAAAGAATGGAAGATAATAGGGAAACAAAACTCGCTTACACTCAGGAAATAAATGACCGTAGACCCCGAGGTAGACAAAGAATGCGGTGGAGAGATAATGTACATACAGACCTACAAGCACTTGGAATCAACGACTGGCAAGAGAAGGTCAACCAGAGAGACGAATGGAGACAGATTGTTAGTTAGTTAGTTAGTTAGTCGCGGTTCCAACCTCACAGCAACGGGTCGTCCCAATTTTTCTCCGTTCCTGTGCCAGTGAATGTTACACAAAACGCCTCCCATATTGTATCTGCAGCAAAGAACCTCAGTGGCTCGGAACGCTGAAAAAGAGAAAGAGAAGGTGTCCTAATCAACGTTAGTAAGTGAAATATAGTTTCTGTCATTCGCGTGTGGAATATCCTCATTATATAATTCTAAGAACGTATACACCATACTTAATAATAATACTGTTCGTGTTAATAATACTTCACACGACGGTACGGTACTTCAACGTCCGTTGGTCCCAACGCATAAACACGGATCTGTACCCCGTCCAAACCAATGTCATCATCATGCCGGAAAATTGACTCTGGCAATGAATAATAGTAACAAAATGTGTACCAATCGCAATAACAGTATGAATACTATCAATTATTTGTGACTATCTGAATAATTGTATCCAATTATAGTGTGCATGTAACATAATTAATCGGGCTAACTAAACTGTACGAACGCAGACAATTATTAAGGAAAATGTACTAACAGAAAATCTTAAAGATGACTAAGAAAATCTATAAGATTATCATCATTGACTAGAATATGGCAGATCTTGAAATTGCAGTCTTGCGAAGAATAATAATCCGTAAGGACTTCTACAGAAAATAAACCAGAAATATGTATATAATATTCAGATCGATAATGCACTCTACATTAAAAAGATAGTTAACAAGAAGTGTCTGATAGCTAAAGTAGAGAAAAGGATTAAGTTCACTATCGTGAAATTGTAAAATAAGATACAGTCGAGATAGCATGCAAAATAGTTCCGAAAAATTGCCTTCATATCAACGAATTTCTGAACGAATATTTGGCAATAATATTTGGTCGTGTTAATGTGTCTGTAGTGAAATCTGCTGATATAATTACTTAATAATCTCATTCATCCCATTTTATTTTTCTTTATTTGATTTTCATTCTTTTCTCTTTTATTACTTTCTTTCTTTCTTTCAAACCTATAGTGTCTCTTCTCTGCACGTATGCCAATATATGTACACTTTAACTCTGTTGACTGGAACAATGTCATAGTTTTCACTCTTGTGTAGGTCATATGCTGTAATGATGTATGTTTGGTAAATCTGTACCAGAAGTAAGCCAAGTAAATAGAGCAAGCAAAGATAAGTGTAGTTTGTTTTCTGTATTGTTCTTTGCATATACTTATCAACTTCGCAAAGTATATTTTTGTTGTTATGCTGATGTTTACAACATCTTTCTTGATTTGCGAATAAATGTTTGTAATGGCGCAAGTAATATATTTCTTTGATTGTGACATACTTCTTGACTTCTGTGTGCATGTTTGTGATACACTTCTTGACTTCTGTGTGTATGTTTGTGATATGCATTTTTATTCGTATGAACCAGTTAGTAATATGTTTCTTGACCTGTGCGTACCTGTTTGTACTGGCACAAATAACATATATCTTTGTTCGTGAGTAAATGTTCATAACGACACATTTAACCAGTGATATGGTTGATTTAACCAAGGTTATAATCTGGGCAACAAATATGGTTATAAGATCCCACTGCCACTGTTTAGTGAACTGTGTCTGTTGTTTGATACTATTGTGTGTAACTTTTGTTCTCTTTTTGCAATGTTTCAGAAAGATGTCATTTGCCGACATATAAGCTTGCCTGGTTGTTTGCTCTTGATTATCACTTATCCATTCATAATGTGCCTTGCCGGTAAGCGTGGGCGGTCATGTTTTGCCATCTCACTCGATCACCAGAGTCGTGGATCAGCTCAGTGTTTCTGTCTCGACCATGCCACGAGGCCAAGCCATCCAGGTACTTGCTTCTAGGTCTTCCTCTTGGTCTGTTTCCTTCGATCTTACCAGTTGTCACCAAGTTCTCCAATTCATTTCTTCTCATAACATGCCCAAAAAATTTTGACTGTCTGCGTCTAATGTCTCTAATCAGTTTACGATCTTCATTTGTTTCTTGAAGGACTTGTTCATTGGTCTTTCTGGTTGTCCATGGTATCCTTTGCATTTTCCTCAGAAACCACATTTCTACAGCCATCAGATGTTTTTCAGCTTGACTGCTCATTGTCCAAGCTTCACATCCATATAAAAGTATAGGTTCTATGTAGCACCTCAATACTCTTTTTCTCGTTTCAATTGACATCTTTTTATTGGTCAGTATGTTTTTCATCTTGCTAAAGGCTACTTTTGCCATGGTAATTCTTGTTCTAATCTCTTCAAGGCATTTCCCATCAGATGTTATTACTGTTCCAAGATAATTGTACCGATTCACTTGTTGAAGAATATTCCCATTTACTTGAATATTACATTGTGGTATTTCGTTCTTCCTAGTGACGACCATAATCTGTGTCTTTTTACAATTTAATTCTAACCCACGTTGTTCACTGTGTGTAACAACCGCATCTACTAAATGTTGCAGGTCCTGTTCATTGTCTGCAATCAAGAATGTATCATCTGCATATCTAATGTTATTGATACATCGTCCCCCAATGTTGATTCCTTCCATATCTTCAATATTTCTGAAAATAATTTCACTGTACAGGGAAAACAGATCTGGAGACATTACACATTCCTGTCTCACAAATGGGATGTTTATTCTGTCCCAGCAACTGTTATGTTTATTCTGACCAAGCAACTGTGATGTTTATTCTACCAAAGCAACTGTGATGTTTATTCTGACCAAGCAAGTGTGATGTTTATTCTACCAAAGCAACTGTTATGTTTATTCTGACCAACCAACTGTGATGTTTATTCTGACCAAGCAACTGTGATGTTTATTCTGACCAGTCAACTGTGATGTTTATTCTTACCAAGCAACTGTGATGTTTATTCTACCAAAGCAACTGTTATGTTTATTCTGACCAAGCAAGTGTGATGTTTATTCTGACCAAGCAACTGTGATGTTTATTCTGACCAGTCAACTGTGATGTTTATTCTGACCAAGCAACTGTTATGTTTATTCTACCAAAGCAACTGTGATGTTTATTCTGACCAGTCAACTGTGATGTTTATTCTGACCAAGCAAGTGTGATGTTTATTCTGACCAAGCAACTGTTATGTTTATTCTACCAAAGCAACTGTGATGTTTATTCTGACCAAGCAACTGTGATGTTTATTCTGACCAGTCAACTGTGATGTTTATTCTGACCAAGCAACTGTGATGTTTATTCTACCAAAGCAACTGTTATGTTTATTCTGACCAAGCAAGTGTGATGTTTATTCTGACCAACCAGCTGTGATGTTTATTCTGTCCAGGCAACTGTGATGTTTATTCTGTCCAAGCAACTGTGATGTTTATTCTGACCAATCAACTGTGATGTTTATTCTGACCAAGCAAGTGTAATGTTTATTCTACCAAAGCAACTGTTATGTTTATTCTGACCAAGCAAGTGTGATGTTTATTCTACCAAAGCAACTGTTATGTTTATTCTGTCCAATCAGCCGTGATGTTTATTCTGACTAACCAACTGTGATGTTTATTCTGTCCAACCAACTGTGATGTTTATTCTGACCAATCAAGTGATGTTTATTCTGTCCAATCAAGTGATGTTTATTCTGTCCAATCAAGTGATGTTTATTCTGACCAATCAACTGTGATGTTTATTCTGACCATCGTGTTTCAGATTACAGCACATGCTGCTGCTCTGTACCAGTCTTCTAAGTTGTTCCGATCTGGTAGAGTGTCAGTGTCTTTCTTCTGTTTGATCAACGATATTCTAAGAACAATTATATCACATTTCAGCTCAAATACCCCAGTTTTCTTGGTTTCTTTTTCTGTTTTATTTTTGTTTTGTTTTGTGTAAAGTGATTGCAAAGTGGTCCATAACTCACATCCGAATGTTGCCACAGAAAAAAAAAATGTAACATCATCATCATCTGGTGCCATGTCGGCTGGAGTAGGCGTTCATGACTTTTCACAGATCTCGATCTTTGGTTTTCTGGATTAACTCTCCTTATGATATACCTTCATGCCACCGTCCCATTTCATCCAGCATCATTTCTCTAGGTCTGCAACTGCCTCTCTTCCCCTCGATCGTTCTAGTTGTCACGATGTTCTCCAATGCCTCTCTTCTCATCACGTGACCAAAGAAAGCGGTTTGTCTCTTTCTTATTGTTGTATATAATGTTCTAGTTTCATTAGCCTCTTTCAGGCAGTCATTGTTATTTACTTTGGCAGTCCAAGGAATTTGTAACATTCTCTCAGGAACCACATCTCTGTTGCTTCCAAGCTCTTCCTAATTTGTTCATTTACATTCCAAGATTCACAGTCATGTGGCAAAACAGGTTCTATGTAGCATTTCAGCACTCTCTTTCTTACATTCAGTGATAGTGACTTATTGCATAAGGTTGTCTTCATTTTCTGAAATGCAGCTTTTGCTTACCCTATTCTGCTCTTAATCTCTATTGCGCATCTTCCGTCTGATGTTATAAACGTCCCTAGGTGTTAAAAATTTTCTCACAAAATGTTATTTTATTTGCTGACATTGTGCCATAGACTTTTAATCATGTTTAATCTCTGCATTGCTAATTCCCTCTCTGCGTAATGTTTTGTTTCAGGTAATTGTGAAATAGTGCATGTGTTTAGAAATTATGTTTTCTTTGGAGAGACCTAGAAAGTGACAACGCGCACTTGAATTATTTAAAATGGTTGCATCAGTTGGGTTAACCTGAGTAGCTTTACCCTGGGGTGGTGTCACATCGTACACGTCAACACAACTCACTCATGCCCTCTCCCAGAAGGGCACTTAATCGTGATGAGAGGCCAATTTCCCGTTTGCATAATTTCCAAATTATTTGAGGGAAACAGGATAAAAAACGCAAGTCAAATATGTGTTCTGTGTGTAACCATGAAGGATAAATTCTCTGCCTGTTGTCCTGCGCGGATGAATTATGAGATTGTCAATGTGTTCTGTTTGTCTGGAACAATTTCCGTTTAAACACAAATTTGACACTAGATTTGAAATGGCAATCAAATATAATTGTGAATTATAACAATTTGAACCTGTCTCGCCTATCCTCGTCGTTCCTCATTGTACACAGAGTATACAAGCGTTCGTTTCTTTGTAAGTTGTCGCTTTGTTAAATTTATATTTACGTCACAATTATGTTTCCTGCTGTGCCAGTCTGGAAGTTTGGCCTTAAAATTGGCAACAAATCTGGCAACTTAAACATCGTTCAAATTGTGACATTAATAAGTGAGCGAAACTATATACCCCAGTATGTTACCGGATATTTATCCAGATTTGTCATTTATACTATCACTGAACTATGTAATGATATATATAATACTGGGTACATTCCCAAAGATTTTAAAACATCTATTTTCATCACACTACCCAAGAAGCCAGGAGCTGTTGATTGCGAGGATTACAGAACTATTATTAGCTCAATGAGCCATGTAACTAATATTCTCTTCAAGGCCATACAAGAAAGAATTAAAAATAAAATAGATGAAGAAATATCTGAAGAACAATTTGGGTTCCACAGAAACAGCGGCACCAGAGAAGCAATAACCTATTTGAGAATGTTAATTGAAAAATATATAGAAATTCAAAAAAAATGTATATGTATGTTTTATAAACTACAAGAAAGCTTTTGATAGAGTACAAAATGAACTACTAATTACATACCTTCAAGATATAGGAGTGGACGGAAC
The DNA here is from genome assembly GCA_963921405.1 of Cepaea hortensis. Taxonomy (NCBI): domain Eukaryota; kingdom Metazoa; phylum Mollusca; class Gastropoda; order Stylommatophora; family Helicidae; genus Cepaea; species Cepaea hortensis. The sequence goes on from OY992895.1 coordinate 5,856,990, forward strand.
GGACATCAGAATTATTAGTAACTTGTACTGGGAACAAGTGGCGTCAATTAGATACGGACATAATTATTCGTCGCCCATATAGATAAAAAGAGGAGTACGGCAGGGATGCGTGTTGTCCCCCAGGCATCTTCAATCTAGACACAGAAAGAATGGTTACACAAGGCGAACTGCCTGGACTTAATATCAATGGAAGAATCATAAACAATCTTAGGTAGCTCACGATACAGTGTTACTAGCAGAAAGAGAGCAAGAATTACAATAACTAGTCGAGCAGGTAAACATGCATGGTGCAGAATGTGGCTCAGATATTAACATCCTAAAAACGAAAACTATGACAATTAACTGTGGAAAGGAGAGGTAATCAATGAACATCACAGTAAACGGGAAGATATTAGAATAAGTAACAAGTTTCTCCTTACCTTGGACATGTAATAACAGATGATGGGAGAAGTGAAACAGAAATCAAAAATAGAATCGGAATGGCCAAACATGCTTTCAACATCATGAAATCAGTGTAAACATCTGGAGAGATTAGTTAGTTAGTTAGTTAGTTAGTCGACAGATCATCCTCGTTGCACATCGGACCATTCAGTCCATAAGTGCTCGGATCCCCTCCTCAGCAAATCCCGCAGCGTGTAGCGGCTAACGACGCCAGTTCTGTGTTGGTTTATCAATCTTCTTTGGCTTCCTGCGTAGAGTTCTTGTTTGGCCACCCCTCTTTTAATTTGCTGCTCTCGCAGTCTGGCCATTGTTGTAGCTTCACAGTCATCACTTGGTTCTTGCAAAAGTCTCACTTCTCGTAGAGCATTCAGAATGTCAGCCTGGTCCATGGCGCGTCCGCCCTCCACAGTAGCCTCACCTGCGAGCTTGTCAGCCCGCTCATTTCCTTGTACTCCCGCATGCCCTGGCACGAAGATGAAACTAATCTTTGCCAGCCGAGACCGCTTCAGAGGCAGCAACCATTCTCTTCGGATCGACCCCTCCTCTATCCTCTTGATCATGTTCATTGAGTCGCTAAGGAAACAAGCCCTAGTGAATGTCTGTGTCTCGAGCCATGTTATTGCTTTACTTACTGCCATGACTTCCATGGTCAGGCTACTTGTGGTTTCAGTGAAAGCACCAGAGTCCTCCTTCACAATTCTCCCTCCGGCCCGAGCTGTAAAGGCCCATGAGCTTCTCACATGTCGGACGACCGACCCATCTGTGTAGATGACCGCGTCACTGTCTAGCGAATTCTCGAAAATCAACGCTTGTACTTCAGCCTCCACAGCAGCCGGATTTTCTTGTCTGCATTTTCTATCTAGTTGGATGCAAACTGAAAAGGATGTGCAGAAGTCTGTTGGCACTTGCACCCACTCCTCGCCAGGTTCTAAGTCCTCAAGTGAACACACCTGTTGAAGAATGTCTTCGGCTTGACCCATCCACGACCGTCCTCTTTTTAACCTGCTGCCCTTCACCTTCCTAATTTCACTATGCAGTGGATGCTGTGTGTTTGCGTTAATTCTGAGGTAGGCGCGTGCCCTGCAAACTTGCATTCTCTCTTCAATGGTTGGAAAATCAAGAAGGTAGCGCATCGCCCTGCATGCTGTATCTCTTGTACATCCAAGAATAATGCGCATAGCTTCATTCTGTATCCTTTCCATCCTTTCTATCTGCTTATGGCTGAGAGTAAGGATTGCCATTGCATACTCCAAAACAGACATGACCAACCCCTCGTACAGAAGACATAGATGGCGCTGCTCACAGTTTGCTGCCGCCATCACCCGCATCGCTGCCAAACCCCGCTTGGCCTTTGTTATCACCTGGTCTATGTGCACATTATAAGCAAGGCTTCGATCAAACCGTATCCCCAGGTAATTCATTGCCTGCGTTCTTTCCACCGTCTCTGAACACAGCATTACAGTTGGTGTTGGTTAATGTTTATGCCCGCAATGCGAGTGTGGACGCCCAGAAGTGGCAGTGCTTAAGTGGCATATTAGGCCACGAGAGAAATGTTATTTTCTGTGGTGACTTCAACGCTAAAGGCATATCATGGGGAAACACTTCCTCCAATACACAAGGGGAGGAGCTCGAGACTGCACTGGAAACCATCGACCTGGTTTGTATCAACAGCGGCTGTGTCACCAGGACAGCAAGCCGTCCAGGCGATGAGGACAGTGCTATTGATCTGGCGCTAGTTTCACCTTCACTTACTACAGTATGTAGATGGGGTGTCCTAGGACACCATGGCAGCGACCACCACCCATGCAGCATATTGGTGGAGAAAGGCAGAACCAGGCAGCACAAGCTAAAGGTAAAGACGTTCCAGTATGACAGTACAGGGCAAGATGTGGTGAGTAAAATAAGACGTGACAAGCGCAGAACGTTTCAGGGCAGGAAAAAAAGCTGGGAGCAGCCACCGTGGTGGAGTTTCGAGGTGGAGAAGGCTTGGGTGGATAAGCGTAGTGCTGTAAGGAGATGGCAAAATGCCAAGAAGAACAGAGCTGGTCATCCTAGTCCCTGCTTGCACTTAGAAAGAGAGATGCACACAAAAGTAAGCTATTTCAAAAAACTGGTCAAGGTGGTTAAAAGCGAAAAATGGGCAGAGGTGTGTCAAAGAGTAAGCACAGACAAGTCACTGAAATTGTTCTGGCGACTACATAAAAGCATGAGTGGTGTAGTCAAGAATAAGAGCATTTCTGACTTCCAAGGTGCTGACCTCATCTGGCAGAGGACTGACGAGGACAAGGGCAAAGCCCTCTTTGAACGCTACCTTGAGCAGAGCAACCAGACAGACATGGGAGGCCGGAATCTGGCCAAGGAGGTCACCCCAGACAGATGCAAGGCCCAGAACACTTCGGATGAAGACACAGTGACAGTGAAAGAAATCAAGGCTGTGCTTCGACGATCAAAAAACAGTGCTCCAGGTCCTGATGGCATAAGATACGACGACATAAATAGGTGTACCGACAATGAGCTAGAGAAACTAGCAGACATGTACAACAACAGTATAGGGAGTGCTAGCATCAAGGAGGAATGGTTACACAGCTATCTGATTCCCTTGCCGAAGCCTGACAAAGACCACAAAAAAATTCAGGGATATCGAATTATAACCATGCAGAATACAATAGGCAAGCTGCTGGAGAAGGTAATTGCCAGGAAAATATCAAGCCAACTAGAGTGGCAAGGTGTTTTCCCACCTACCCTGGGTGGGTACCGTCCAAAAAGAGAAACCTGGACCAATGCAGCAGTCTTTGCCCACGATGTCTATGAAGGTTTCCACTCAGGCACTGAAACCGTTGCTGCAGCGATTGATCTTGAGGACGCATACAACAGAGTACCACTGGATTTTTTAATGTTTCAGCTTCTTGAACTAAACGTAAGTCCATTCCTCCTTAGTTGGATCGCTGCAGCCCTCTTCCAACGGAAAGTAGTTTTTAGATGTGGCAGTTGGACTTCGGAACCAACAACAATATATCCTGGCCTACCACAGGGATCACCATTATCTCCGGTACTGTTCAACGCCTACACAGTGAGAATCACCAGTGAGCAGATCACTGGACCTGGCAGGACATTGTCATATGCCGATGATGTTTTAGTGTATCGTCAGGGTAAGGATAGAGAGGAGGTTGCTGTGGAACTACAAACCGAACTCAATCGCATAAGTACTTGGTGTGATGAAGCTGGGGCAATGGTCAACCCAACAAAGGCAACAGTGACTTGGTTCTCGTTGAATAATCATGGAGAGATTAACACCGCATTAAAAAAGAGAATTGTCAACTGTTATGTATATTCAACACTACATTATGTCGTGGAGGTCTGGACATTGAACATGCAATTAGAAAGTCGAATAGAGGTCCTGGAGATGTGGATATACAGAAGAATATGTCGTATTTCATGGAAACAAAAACACTAAAATACAGAGGTTCTAGAAAAACTGGGAATGAAAAGAGAATTGATGAGAGAAATAAAAAGGAGGCAAGTGAAATATTTTGGTCACGTTAAAAGACATATCACTCTCATAAAAACCATTCTGGATGGCAGGGTTGAAGGCAATCGAGCAAGAGGTAGACAGCGATACAAGTGGGAAGATAACATCAAGAGATGGACGAACAGCAATCTGACTACAACTGTTACAGGAGGACATGTCGTGACAAATGTCACAAACGTACTCTACTACAGTTGGACTACATCTGTTACAGTAATTCATGTCATGACAAATGTCACAAACGTACTCTACCACAGTTGGACTGAAGCTGTTACAAGAGTACACGTCATGTCAAATGTCAAAAATGTACTCTACCACAGTTGGACTACAGCTGTTACAAGAGTACACGTCATGACAAATGTCACAAACGTACTCTACCACAGTTGGACTGAAGCTGTTACAAGAGTACACGTCATGTCAAATGTCAAAAATGTACTCTACCGCAGTTGGACTACAGCTGTTACAGGAGTACATGTCATGACAAATGTCACAAACGTTCTCTACCACAGTTGGACTACAGCTGTTATAGGAGTACATGTCATGACAAATGTCACAAACGTACTTTATCACAGTTGCACTACAGCTGTTACTGGAGTACATGTCATGACAACAAGTGTCACATAACCTTCGTAGGCCGCTGCAATAAATTCCAGATTGATTTTCTAGACAATGTTACGATTAGCAGTTTGCCATTGCTTTCTGAAAGAGAAGTCAACATTTAAGGCCAACTTTATGCCGTTATAGGGATTGAACGCACGACCTCGCCATCAGCGGACCGGAAGTTTTCCTTTCTACCAAGTAGACTCCTGAATGTCTTTAGAGAATATGAAAAAAAAAAAACCGCTGGGAACTTGGCCAAGCCGACACACTAAAAACCTCCTATGTCATCGATTGGACGGCATATTTTTGGAAACCGGCCACGTGATTGGTAGGCACAATGCTTTTCGTGTGTTGTTTAATTTAACACACAAAATGGTCGCTTGTTGAAAGTCGCTGAAGCCATGGCCATTAATCGCCAGACGCCTGACTTGTGCAAACTGAAAGACATGCTAGTCAGTTTAAAATTACTGTGGTAGACAATTGCAATTACTGTGTGGATATGTGTATATTTCAGCCTGGAGGATTTATGTAATCACTTTAGTTTATGTTGTGTAAATATTTTGCAGTATGTACCCGAGAAGGTGCAGCGAAATATGCCAGGAAATAAGACGTGCAATCTAATGTTTATGTCTTCGTTATTCAAATTCACTACTGGAAAACATTGCGTTGGATATGAAAACAGTGTATAGTTATACTTCTTACGTTGTTATGTACAGGCTATGAACTCACACATGACATTTGCTAAGATGTAATGGGTTACTTTGAACCAAAAGCGAGGAAATTAACAATTATGCTGTATCAAGATAATAAAACGTATGTTATCAATGCCCGTGTTATATTGACAGGAATCCTCAGTGACAAGACCACAGAAATTTTCAACATCGTCAACTTTTCTGTGCTTGGAAGTGTTGTAGCCACTTTTGGTATGTTCTCAAATTTTATCAACATTATTGTGTTCCTAAAACAAGGACTTACGGACACTGTCAACGTTAGTCTTTTTGCTCTGGCCTTGTCGGATTTGTCATCTTTACTCACGCTTCAGTGGATCAACCTACTCCGCAATCCATTGTTCTACAACTCCGGAGTTCCTCTAATTCCAACCGAGTTCTTCCATTTAACCGGAGGCTGGCCACATGGATTCTTTGCCAGACTGACAAGCTGGATCACAGCCTACGTCACGCTGGAGAGATGCCTCTGTGTGCTCATTCCACTTAAAGTCAAGATGGTCGTGACACCAAGACTTGCTGTTTGTGCGCTGTCTTCCATCTTTCTCATGCTGTTTCTGACACTACTACCAGACTACGCCACAGCTTATATCGACTGGAAGTTTGATCCCACCAGCAACAGATCCATGCTGGGACTTATATTCACTGTCGGAAGAGATCAAATGGCGGTTTTAAGTTTCACACTAGCTGCTTACACTCAGATAATCTCCTTTTCGGCAGTTCTCCTGTTCACAGCCATTCTGGTGATAAAAATGAAACAGAAATCCCAATGGCGAGCGGCAATATCAAATATAGGTCACGGCTCGCAGAAAGGCGCGCAGAAGAAGGACACCAAAACTGTAAACATGGTCATCTTAATAGCGGTCATTTTTAGCGTCTGCTACGTGCCCATGATGGTCACTTACATGGCCACCAGTATCGAACCCGAGTTTAGTATTGTGGGCGGTTATCGTAACGTCTTTCTCGTGGCTTGGTCGTTCGCCTTCCTCGCAGACTCCATCAACTCCAGCGTTAACATTTTTGTCTACTACAGAATGAGCTCCAAGTACAGAGTGGTGTGTCAGAGCTTGATGAAGGTATTCTGGTCATATATCACCACTTGATGAAGGTATTCTGGTCATATATCACCTCTTGATGAAGGTATTCTGGTCATATATCACCTCTTGATGAAGGTATTCTGGTCATATATCATCATTTTGATGAAGGTATTCTGGTCATATATCACCACTTGATGAAGGTATTCTGGTCATATATCACTATTTTGATGAAGGTATTCTGGCCATATATCACCTCTTGATGAAGGTATTCTGGTCATATATCACCATTTTGATGAAGGTATTCTGGTCATATATCACCACTTGATGAAGGTATTCTGGTCACAAATCACCACTTGATGAAGGTAATATAGTCATATATCACCGCTTGATGACAATATTGTCACACATCACAGCTTGGTGAAGATACAATTGTCTTATATCACAGCTTGACGAACATAACATAGTTATATATCACAGCTTGACGAACATAATATAGTTATATATCACAGCTTGATGAAGGTATTTTAATTATACATCACAACTTGATGAAAATATTATTATTGTCATATATCACAGCTTGATGAATATAATAAATAGTTAATATTGAGTTATCTATGACTTTTTTCTTTTTATTGTCCATGCTGTGTAACGTTGATTGTTGTGTCTGGACAGCCCCCTGTCCCGTGTACTACCACTATTTTCTTACATCGATTTGTCCCCATGCCATGATGTTAAACTGTCCAGCATCCTCTCTCTTGGTCTTCTATAGCCTCTCTTCCCCTCTACCTTTCTTTTGTCACGACATACCCCAGCTTGAGAGAATGCGGACTGACTTTTTCTGATGCTAGCAACCAGTTCCCTTTGTGAGTTAACTGATTTCAAGATATCTTCTTTGGGTTTGTTATCCGCTCATGATTTTCTCATAATTCTCACATAGAATCACATCTCTGAAGCAGCCACATAATCTTTAACTAATCAAATTGTCCACGATCCACTTTCGTACATTAAGATTGGCTCGAAATAATTCTTAAGAACTCTTTTCTCTTCTCAATAGACACAGATATTAATGGCACCATGCAGTCATTACAATAGTTTGTTACACTGTGCTTCACACTGTCACCTGGTAGTCTTGACAGACAATAGTCTGTTACACCGTGCTTCACACTGTCACCTGGTAGTCTTGACAGACAATAGTCTGTTACACTGTGCTTCACACTGTCACCTGGTAGTCTTGACAGACAATAGTCTGTTACACCGTGCTTCACACTGTCACCTGGTAGTCTTGACAGACAATAGTCTGTTACACCGTGCTTCACACTGTCACCTGGTAGTCTTGACAGACAATAGTCTGTTACACTGTGCTTCACACTGTCACCTGGTAGTCTTGACAGACAATAGTCTGTTACACCGTGCTTCACACTGTCACCTGGTAGTCTTGACAGACAATAGTCTGTTACACTGTGCTTCACACTGTCACCTGGTAGTCTTGACAGACAATAGTTTGTGACAATGTGCTTCACACTGTCACCTGGTAGTCTTGACAGATGATAGTTTGTTACACTGTGCTTCACACTGTCACCTGGTAGTCTTGACAGACAATAGTCTGTTACACTGTGCTTCACACTGTCACCTGGTAGTCTTGAAAGACAATAGTTTGTTACACTGTGCTTCACACTGTCACCTGGTAGTCTTGACAGATGATAGTTTGTTACACTGTGCTTCACACTGTCACCTGGTAGTCTTGACAGATGATAGTTTGTTACACTGTGCTTCACACTGTCACCTGGTAGTCTTGACAGACAATAGTCTGTTACACTGTGCTTCACACTGTCACCTGGTAGTCTTGACAGACAATAGTCTGTTACACCTTGCTTCACACTGTCACCTGGTAGTCTTGACAGACAATAGTCTGTTACACCGTGCTTCACACTGTCACCTGGTAGTCTTGACAGAAAATAGTCTGTTACACCGTGCTTCACACTGTCACCTGGTAGTCTTGGCAGACAATAGTTGTTGCAGTCCATATCATGTCTTAGTGGAAGTGAATGTCTACAGCCAATGAAGCCCTGTATATTGGATCTTGATAAAATGTTTGTAGAAGATGCAACTACTCTCACCCGCATCGATTTCCAGTGGATAAAACTTCATCATATGCAGTGGACACAGACCTCTGACACACTTGGACTGTGGGCAGAAATAGCCTCATACAGGGATGCCACCGGTGAAAATCCTTTCCAAGATCTTACAGATTTAGCTTTAACTGAGCTCATTTGACCTCATTCTAATGCGGACGTGGAGCGTATTTTCAGACAGATGGGAGTTATAAAATCAAAATTGCGGAACAAACTGAGCATCAAGAGTTTGACATCTGTTTTGACTATTAGATATGGAATGAAAAGATATGGCAAATGCTGTCATGATTATATACTACCTAAGGATATTCTGCGACAAATTGGATCACAGGAAGCATATACATGTTTCTTTCAATCATCCTCCACATCCTTATCATCGCAGGAGCAAACACAGCAGGAAATAGCTACAGAAACTGAAGAGGAGTTGTTTGACAGGGATTTGGCAGATCTGGAATAAACTTCATTCTAATATTCAGTGATAATAATAAATTATAATGTGCTACTTTATAACATTTTTAATGAATACCACCAGAGCTTGTTTTAGTGATTTCCCGAAAAATAGTATTGCAGTTTGGTGCTTTGTGGCTCGAAAGTAGTTCTGATTGGGAATTGGAGGATCTGGAATAAACTTCATTGTAATATGAAGAGATAATAATAAATTATACTGTGCTACCTTGTTACATTTGTAATAAAAACAGTTGGTGCTTTGTTTTTGATACTTCCTAAAAAAATTTGGTGCTCTTTAGTGCTTTTTTGGATCTATTATGGTGCTTTTTCATCAAATGGAGATGTCAACACTGCTCTCGACGGCCTATGCACCTGGTAAGCGAAATTTGCAAAACGAAGCCATGCGCATCATTTTGGGCTGCACGAGAGACACCAGCTGTGTATCAATGAGATATCTCCTTGACTTCCCGACAATGGAACACAGGATCAAGATCTGGAGAGCTCGTGCATACTTAAAAATAAGTGCAGATGAGCAGCACCCTCTGCATGACGCTATATTCAGAGAAAAGGGTGACAGGCTAAAGAGGGGCAAATCATGGATGGGTCGGGCGGAAGATGTCGTCAGACAGGTCTGCAGTCTTACCAGTATCAACCCCGGCAAGGAATGGGTGCCTGTGCCTCCAACTTTTAAGTGCACTTTCTCCTGCATTATCACACTCAACAGACGGTGCAGAGAGCAGAACCCTGCCGCCGTCAATGCAGAGGTCAACGTGCTCATCTATGAACACTCAGATAGCCCCGAAGTACTCATCTATACAGATGGATCTGTTGTAAAGCAGTAGAGAAGTGCGTGGGCATTTACAGCCCGTTCAGCGGGCCGAACCGTTCAAGAATCCAGTGGTGCCCACTCTATGACCACGAGCAGCATGACGATGGAGGTAATGGCAGTTACACAGGCTTTCATATGGCTGGAATCACAGCATTATACCAACGTGTGTGTACTAAGTGACTCAATGAGCATGATTCAGAAGGTCGAAGCTGGATCTGTACGTAGACAGTGGACTGAGTCGCTGCGGAAGTCTGTTATCCGTAAAGTCACCTTCATCTTCGTCCCGGGACATGCGGGAGTCGAGGGAAATGAACGAGCTGATAAACTGGCTGGCTCTGCACCCCCTGTAGATGGCCAGCCCATGGATCGTGCCGATGTTATTAACGTCCTCAAAGATATGGCGAGAACAGAGGACTTTGACGTCAATGAATCCACATCGCTGTCCAGGATGAAAGACTTGGGAGTAAGAATCCGAACGGCCAGACGCGAGAGGTACATCAGGAAAACGAGGTGCCTCATCAACCAACACAGAACTGGCACTATTAGCCACCGGACGCTGATGCATATGCTTGGGGGAGGATCTGAGCACCTATGGACATGTACGGAGTGCAATGAAGATACCCCAACTAATAATTGATAACTGAAGCGAAATTTAAGGGAAAACAAATACCTCTTTTTCACGGAAACATAATATTCATTTTATTTTTTGCAAGGGACATAACTCGCAACCGTTTTTCTAAAGAAGCAATTAGTTATATTAATTGTTAAATGTTTAATATAACGAAACCACCTATTCACATTTAACACAATAATTTGACACACTAAAGAATAAAATACCCTTGCTGCTAAAAATAATAAAATGTACTTGTTAATACAATATATACAGTGTTTCAACACTGCAAGTTCCGTGCACGATGTTAACGACTGTTCCCCCAATGGACGCCCTGACATTGTTACTCTGGTTTCTCTTCACAACGTATAAATCTTTCGCCTTAATGTGTTTTTGTGTTGATTTCGTGTGTTTATAATCGCTTCTCGGCCTTTTGGCTAAGATCAAGTGTATTTGCTGGCCCCCCAACAGTAGTGCGCTTGGTCTGGTCGGAGGCCGGGATGATCCTTCTCGGCCCTTCGGCTAAGATCAGACGCATTTGCTGCCCCTTCCAGTAGTGAGCCTGGTCTGGTCGGGGGTCGGGTGATCAAAAAAAAAAAAAACACCTCACATAAGCATCACTGTAAATGTGGGCCCGGTGGACCACTGTGGGCAATAGCTCACAGTGGGACTAAGGGTCCACGCCAAAAACAGGGGAGGCGGGGAACCAGCTAGTCTGGGATGACCGCCAAACCCAAAAAAAAAAAAAAAAAATTAATGTGTTTTTGTTTGTGTGCCTGGACGCAACCAACAACACATCAACCCAGCTTCTCACAAGATCACCAGTCAGTATTTCAGTAACAATGACTGATGTGGGTGATTTGGATAGGCAAATTGAACAGTTACAGAGATGCGAGATTATTAAAGAGAGTGAAGTCAAGGCCTTGTGTGCTAAAGCCAGGGAGATCCTCATTGAGGAAGGAAATGTGCAGGCAGTTGATGCTCCTGTCACTGTCTGTGGTGACATACACGGACAGTTCTACGACCTGAAAGAATTATTTAAAGTTGGTGGAAAGGTGCCTGAGACAAACTATCTCTTCATGGGCGAGTTTGTCGACCGAGGGTTTTACAGTGTCGAAACATTTCTCTTACTCCTGGCCTTAAAGGTTCGATATCCAGACCGCATCACTCTAATACGGGGCAACCATGAAAGTCGACAGATCACACAGGTTTACGGGTTCTACGATGAGTGTTTACGGAAGTATGGTTCTATCACCGTGTGGCGCTACTGTACAGAAATCTTTGATTATCTTAGTTTCTCAGCAATTGTAGATGGCAAGATTTTCTGTGTGCATGGTGGGCTGTCTCCGTCAATCACATCCCTTGATCAGATACGGCAAATTGACAGAAAGCAGGAAGTGCCCCACGATGGACCAATGTGTGACCTTTTGTGGTCTGACCCTGAAGACATGCAAGGATGGGGTGTCAGCCCTCGAGGTGCTCCTTCTGCCAGGAGAACGAGGTGGACTTGATATGCAGGGCTCATCAGTTGGTCATGGAGGGCTACAAGTGGCATTTTGGTGAGAGGGTGCTGACCGTTTGGTCAGCACCCAACTACTATTACAGTTGCGGCAATGTGGCAGCCATATTGGAACTTGATGAAAATTTGAAAAGAGATTTCACAATCTTCGAGGCTGCACCACAAGAATCCCGGGGCACCCCATCAAAGAAACCACAGCCGGACTACTTCCTTTAGTGTTTAGTCTTCAGAACATTTCAAACACAAATTGTACAGAGATGGATACGCCAAGAATGTCAGGATATGTGTGCTTTTTGTTTTTGCCAGTATTATCACTTCAGACGTAAGATGTACGGTGAGGAATAAACTGGTTGACCAAGGGTTGTCTGGCCATCTTGCAACTTCATTTGGAATATTACATAGAGAGACACATCAACTTGGTAAAAAAAAAAAAAAAAAATTAATGTGTTTTTGTACTTTTGTTGTTTCCACATGGTTTGATAATAAGGATCAACACCTGTTTGGTAATATGATTTCTGTTCGAGTCGGTGGATTCCTGCGTTGTTCTAGGGGTCTGAAGCATCTTCTGATAACTGGAGAGCATCCAGAGAGATTGGGCAATGCAGCTTGCCCTTACAAGTAGGCAACTAAGCCGCTGAAACATTTGACCAATTAGCACGCACGGCTCGTCAACAGTATATAGTGGGAAATGCATCTTGAAAGCTAATCGATATCTCGATTAGCTGTGGGGCGCATTAACAGTTAATTCACATAGATACGAATGATGTGTTACCGACATACAGGTAATATTGAAACGTTGAAATGTTCATAAATAAATAAATTGTATCATGTTGCAGGGTTTCATGTGTTTCATCAATAAAGATACTCTTATGAAAAAAAATAAAAATAAAAAAAAATTCAAACTGGATATGTGTACTGTTCTTTATTAAAAAGAAAAAAAAATACAATCAGATCACGTCTGCACCAAGACAACAAGGAAAAAATAACTATCTCAACTAGACAACCTAGTTCGTTTCTGATTTCTTATTACTGTTAGTCAACAATATCATTTGCTTGTTTTGATTAATTTATGATGACTAATGATTATTATTATTATTAGTCTGAACATTTCAGGTTTACGTACAAAACAAAAACACATCGCCACACTCATACACAAATACAAACCCGATTTCATTCTCCTACAAGAAACAAGCATATGCGAATACACACACGCAAAGCAAATCACAACACAATTAGGGCTCAGACACTCATGCTTCAGCCTGTCGACACATCGTACGGGTCCTGGAACCGCCATACTGCAGACTTCAGACAAATGGGAAATTACTGGCACACACAAGGACGACCAAAGAATCATTACCATCATACACGTTAGAAACAACACACACACACATACGCTTTAGTCAACATACATGCCCCAGCAAATTACAGCTATCAACCACAATTCTTCGAACACTTAGAAAACCTATTAGCACAGACATTCAGAGGGAGGCATGTCGTTTTAGCAGGTGATTTTAATTGTTGTTTTTAGCTTCGGCTGACATAATAGGCGGGGAAGTGAAAACGCATTTAAGAAGAGCTGGTCGAGATGGCATGAATCAACTCGATACATTGCAATACTTAATTGACACACATAACCTAGTAGACGCATTCAGGCACAAACACCCCAATAGTCACGATACAACGCACAGAAACCATGCACATAACAGATCATCTAGATTAGATAGAATATACGTACCAACAACACACCACATAACACAAGCTAAACACCTACAAGAAACTTTCCAGTATACAGACCACAAAGCAATACTAGCACACATCACTATAAATAACACACCCTCACAGCCTTTCAAACGATCACCACACTGGAAATGTAATAACACATTACTCCAAAACACAGAATATATACAATATATGACAGACCTGATACATTCATACACTGATAGTATACCAACTCACAACATTAGACAATACTGGGACTTACTGAAAAACACAATACGGAGCAGGAAACAACAACTAGCATCCATCACACACAAGAGACGACTACAACAAGAACAGATCATACAAACAGCAATACATTAAGCAAAGCAAACCGACAGAAACTCACCATACTTGCATGCATTAGAAATGCAACTGGAGCAACACCAACAGGACAGATACCTGGGTGCACTAATTAGAACAAAACTCAACACCATCTCACAAGAGACACCCAGCAAACAATACATGGCAATATAACAAAACATACAGCGTAGCAAACAGATAAACACAATAATAGACATGCAAGGAATTACACAAACAGAAACCACACGCATAACAGAAGCATTCCAGCAATACTATACACACTTATTTACAGCAGAGACAGTAAACACATAAATGCAAGACAGCTTCTTACAATATACAAAAAAGATATCAGACACAGACAAAGAGATATTGGGCACACAATTGAAATTAGAAAACATAACACATGCACTTAGTAAAATGAACAAAGACAAGACACCAGGACCAGACGGATTAACAGCAGAATTCTATCAACAATTCTTTCCTATCATAGGTAACCTTCTTCCAAAAGTCTATCAAGAAGCCTTTGACAAACAAGAACTCCATGATAGTTGCAACATATCTTATATAACACTTATACACAAAGCAAAGACAGACAAGACACAACTGAAAAATTACAGACCAATTTTACTTCTTAACACAGATTACAAAATTCTGGCCAAATCACTAGCACACAAAATCACACAATTTATACCAAAACTAGTGCACCCAAACCAGCAATGTAGTGTACAGCACAGGAATATACAAAACCACACACACCTCATTAGAGACATTATAACGTACACACACCAGAAAGACTGTCAATCCTCCCTCTTGTCTTTGGACCAAGAGAAGGCATTTGACAGAAGCGCACACTCTTATTTGCACAAAACCCTAGAACACTGCAATATAGGACAGTACTACAGAAAGTGGATACAGATTTTGTATAACAACCCTGAAAGCAAAGTCTTAGTGAACCATTCACTGACTGCTAGCTTAATGCTGACAAGATCTGTAAGACAAGGGTGCCCACTATCACCACTTCTGTATATACTGACACTAGAGCCATTATTAGAACAGATCAGACAAGATACCAGCATTAAAGGCACTTTCATAAGGTAATAGTAGAGCAAAAGGTCATTGCTTATGCAGACGATACAGCATTCTTCCCTACAAGCAACACATCCATCAGAAACATACTGCACATCTTCTCCCACTTTGGGAAAGGCAGTGGAGCCAAAATTAATATACAAAAATCACAAATTATGGGCCTGGGAAAGTGGAAACAAAAGTCTGATTTCCCTGCATACCTAACACATACACACAACATGAAACTGTATGGGATCACATTTCCATGTGACCCCAGAACAAGACACAAAGAAACATGGCTACAACTAACACACCAAATCACAGACATGCTACATAGGTATAAATACAAAACATCAACAATATTTGGTAGAAGCATAATAGTTAACACATACATCATACCAAAAATATTATACTTAGTGACAGTGTTAAACCCTCCAAAACAGACAATCACAGACATAAATAAACTGATAAGACATTTCATATTTAGTAAGACAATAAACAGCATACAGCATAAAACTCTCATTCAGGATAAGAAACAAGGAGGAATAGCACTTTAGGACATACAAACACAAATACAAGCACTTAGAATCAGCCACATAGGTAATATTATCAGACATCCAGAACAACATAGATTAGCATTATATTATATAGAACACAAAATAAAACATCTCACAAAACTAAACAATGCAGCAGCACATTATCAGGGCATACTACCATCTTTCTATCACACATGTATACAGGCAATACAAGGACATGAACATTTAATAAATGAAACAACACGAGAAACATACAAACAATTAGTTAGTAAACAAGCACCATCGCTTAAACTGAGAATCAAAAGAGGACAACAATATTTCATGTCAGACTACACATCCACCTTTTCCAACTTACCAACAAACACATCACATCTAAGGCGAAAGAAGTATTTTACAGACTGATTTTTGATATAACTGCCATAATACCCAAATTAGCATTCAGATCCAGACAAATAGGAAAATGCCAATTATGCAGGAACAACACAAAAGAGACAGAAGAACACATATTTTTCACATGTCAAACAGTCACAGATGCAGTGGAAACTCTACAACAAATAATACAAACACACACAGGCAAACAAACAGACATCTACAAGGCAATCTTTCTTAACAGTCTTCCTAAAACATCTGAAGACACACACACAAAACTATTTCAAACACTAGCGGAATACAGAAAATTAGTTTGGACTTGCAGAATCAAGGCATGGTTCAACTTCCTTACATATAACAGAAACTTATTTTTACTAATGTTCAAATACAAACTAGCTACTAGTTTTCCTGACTGAAATGTGTAAATTTCCTTAATTTAATTTACTCGTGCAATTAAGAAAAAATGCCATTATTATTAATCTAAAAAAAAATTAATAATATCAAAAACATCTAAGATGTTTTACACCCGATCGTCTTGACAGACGATATTTGGTTTCTGCTGCAAGGCATAAAATCTAAAACCTATAGCAGTGGTGAACGGGACTGTCCCAGACCAGTCCCTGCTGTGGTCTCGCGAGCCCTGTGCGTGGCTTATTTTGTTAATACTTGGGAACACTTCTGACTAGGTGGTAACAAGCATTGGAGAGCGCAGATAGTACACGCCTCAAATTCTTCCCCAGGGTGCTTTGAATCACAGATCCACCCCTCCCCCCCCCCTCAACAGCTTTAAAGAAAAAATATATAGCTCTTCTGGCCTAGGTACACAAAGGCTTTGTGAAAACTGGCTGCGTGTCCGCTGTAAGACCCGGCGACCAGCCCTGGTGTATCTAGTGGCTGGTGGTCACTAGGCAATTTTGCGTTCAGCGGTTTGCCCTTTGCCTAAATTCAACACGATTCCCCAGCACGAGTATAAACATTGTTGTAGAATACAAAAGGCTAACATGTATGGTATTTATATGTTGTGTTGTTGTTTTTCCATCAAGAATGAAGATGACCATTCCTTTCATCCAGTGGGGTTGAAAGTATGGAGCCGTGAGTTCTAAGATGGCTGTTAAGGCCTATTTTGGCTCGAAATGTTCTTTGACAATGTGGACAAAGAATGCTTGACGATTCTGGAGGAGGATTTTCTGCAGTGGTTTTTCTGTTCTGTCTTTTCTTCACAGCTCTTGCAGTCCTCGTTGCCTCACAAGTAACTGCACCCTTGCGTAATGATGCACGCCACGAATTTCGGTCTCTGGCTGCAGTCTTCCATGTGTCATGATGAATTCCAAAAGCATTCAGTGAGATTTTCAGAGTTTCTTTAAAGTGTTTCCTCTGGCCACATAGGGAGCGTTCACCACAACGTAAAAATTCGCTTAGGCAGCCTGTGATCTGGCATGCGAGTCAAGTGACCAGCCTAGTGAATCTGATTCTTCATTAGTAGAGTGTGGATACTGGACATAGACGCTCTTTCTAGGAATTCAGTGTCTGAGATCTTGTCTTGCCATTTAATCTTCAGTAACTTCCTAAGGCAGACTGTGTGGAAGTGGTTTAATTTCCTGGCGTGTCGCTGATAAACAGTCCAGGTTTCACAAGCATATAGCAGTGTGGATAATACAACTGCTTTGTAGACTTTCAGATTTGTTTGCAGGCTTATTCCATTTCAGTCCCATACATTCTTGTACAGTCTGCCAAAGGCCGCGCTGGCCTTGGAGATTCTTGCAAGTATTTATATATGGGTAGCCAGGTATGGGTGAATTCGTGTAGGTATTTATGTAAATATAATTATGGCTTTGTGTTGATATACAGGTATTTATATGAATATATGCATATGGAACCCCCCCCCCCCCCCCCCTCCCCCCAAAAATGGAAGCCACAATTTAAATAGAATGAAAATGTAAAGGTTATTTCCCAAGATCACGGAAATCTATGTACTATTATCTACAGAAAGCAAGAGATAGATCAAGACAGAATGTGTGTGTGTGTGCGTGTGTGTGTGTGTGTGTGTGTGTGTGTGTGTGTGTGTGTGTGTGTGAGAGAGAGAGAGAGAGAGAGAGAGAGAGAGAGAGAGAGAGAGAGAGAGAGAGAGAGAGATGGACAGGGGTAACATGCATTCCACTTGTGGAGATGGAAATGAAACGAGGAATGTGTGTTTACATGCACTATGCCATAAATGCCATATTATCATAACTTTATATGCATGTATTTGTTTTATTAACGCATGTGACACATAACAATAACAAACGGCAACGCTCTGTAATATACACAAACAAAGAAACACACACTACACCTTATAAATACACTTTGCTTTGTATGAAATAAACGTTGAAAAAACAAACAAACAAACATACTTTTGGTGACTTTCTTACGATTCAGCTCACTAGCTTAGTTAGTTAGTTAGTTAGTCGACAGATCATCCTCATTGCACATCGAACCATTCAGTCCATAAGTGCTCGGATCCCCTCCTCAGCAAATCCCGCAGCGCGTAGCGGCTAACGACACCAGTTCTGTGTTGGTTTATCAATCTTCTTTGGCTTCCTGCGTAGTGTTCTTGTTTGGCCACCCCTCTTTTAATTTGCTGCTCTCGCAGTCTGGCCATTGTTGTAGATTCACAGTCATCACTTGGTTCTCGCAAAAGTCTTACTTCTCGTAGAGCATTCAGAATGTCAGCCTGCTCCATGGCGCGTCCGCCCTCCACAGTAGCCTTACCTGCGATCTTGTCAGCCCGCTCATTTCCTTGTACTCCCGCATGCCCTGGCACGAAGATGAAACTAATCTTTGCCAGCCGAGACCGCTCCAGAGGCAGCAACCATTCTCTTCGGATCGACCCCTCCTCTATCCTCTTGATCATGTTCATTGAGTCGCTAAGGAAAGAAGCCCTAGTGAATGTCTGTGTCTCGAGCCATGTTATTGCTTTACTTACTGCCATGACTTCCATAGTCAGGCTACTTGTGGTTTCAGTGAAAGCACCAGAGTCCTCCTTCACAATTCTCCCACCGGCCTGAGCCGTAAAAGCCCATGAGCTTCTCACTTGTCGGACGACCGACCCATTTGTGTAGATGGCATCATCACTGTCTCGCGAATTCTCGAAAATCAACGCTTGTACTTCAGCCTCCACAGCAGCCGGATTTTCTTGTCTGCATTTTCTATCTAGTTGGATGCAAACTGAAAAGGATGTGCAAAAGTCTGTTGGCACTTGCACCCACTCCTCGCCAGGTTCTAAGTCCTCAAGTGAACACACCTGTTGAAGAATGTCTTCGGCTTGACCCATCCACGACCGTCCTCTTTTTAACCTGCTGCCCTTCACCTTCCTAATTTCACTATGCAGTGGATGTTGTGTGTTTGCGTTAATTCTGAGGTAGGCGCGTGCCCTGCAACCTTGTATTCTCTCTTCAATGGTTGGAAAATCAAGAAGGTAGCGCATCGCCCTGCATGCTGTATCTCTTGTACATCCAAGAATAATGCGCATAGCTTCATTCTGTATCCTTTCCATCCTTTCTATCTGCTTATGGCTGAGAGTCAGGATTGCCATTGCATACTCCAAAACAGACATGACCAGCCCCTCGTACAGAAGACATAGATGGCGCTGCTCACAGTTTGCTGCCGCCATCACCCGCATCTCTGCCAAACCCCGCTTGGCCTTTGTTATCACCTGGTCTATGTGCACATTATAAGCAAGGCTTCGATCAAACCGTATCCCCAGGTAATTCATTGCCTGCGTTCTTTCCACCGTCTCTGAACACAGCATTACAGTTGGTGTTGGAGTGTTGACAATATGATTATTCAACGAGAACCAAGTCACTGTTGCCTTTGTTGGGTTGACCATTGCCCCAGCTTCATCACACCAAGTACTTATGCGATTGAGTTCTGTTTGTAGTTCCACAGCAACCTCCTCTCTATCCTTACCCTGACGATACACTAAAACATCATCGGCATATGACAATGTCCTGCCAGGTCCAATGATCTGCTCACTGGTGATTCTCACTGTGTAGGCGTTGAACAGTACCGGAGATAATGGTGATCCCTGTGGTATGCCAGGATATATTGTTGTTGGTTCCGAAGTCCAACTGCCACATCTAAAAACTACTTTCCGTTGGAAGAGGGCTACAGCGATCCAACTAAGGAGGAATGGACTTACGTTTAGTTCGAGAAGCTGAAACATTAAAAAACCCAGTGGTACTCTGTTGTATGCGTCCTCAAGATCAATCGCTGCAGCAACGGTTTCAGTGCCTGAGTGGAAACCTTCATAGACATCCTGGGCAAAGACTCCTGCATTGGTCCAGGTTTCTCTTTTTGGACGGTACCCACCCAGGTTAGGTGGGAAAACACCTTGACTCTCTAGTTGGCTTGATATTTTCCTGGCAATTACCTTCTCCAGCAGCTTGTCTATTGTATTCTGCATGGTTATAATTCGATATCCCTAGCTTATTCAGTAAATGTCAAAATTGCATGTTCACCTTCTTCTCTATCGGTAACTTTGATCGCATGACTAGTGGATATCCCAGTCAGGGCTGGCACATCCTCATCTGCAAGGAAGCTTAGAATGTGATTACATTCTTCCTTCTCTTTCTGTGACAACATGCTGACGTTGAGACGGGGTAGCGGACATGTGTAGGCAGGGGCTAGCCGCTGAGCACAGACACTGACTGCTGGAGGTGGGGGAGGCGCTGGGGCTGGGGGACGACCCACAACATGGCCCACGGTTGTTGCTGGAGCAGACCTGACCTTGACGTTGTGAAATGGTGTATGCTTCATTTCTACCTCCATCACATTACGCAGGATGTCTGTCACTGTTTCTCTTTATATATCTTTATACCTTGTGTGTGTGTGTGTATATATATATATATATATATATATATATATATATATATATATATATATATATATATATATATATAAAAGAGAATGTTTGTGTCAAAAATAAATAAATAAAAACAACACAGTTCCATCGTTCAATCAATGGTGTTCAATCATTAAAAAGGAAGTGATGTACGCTGTTTTAGTATGCCTTGACCTTGTATATAAAAAAAATCTAACAAAAAAAAACAGAAAAAAACAAATAGCACTCGCACTGCGACTGGTGTTGCCATTTTGACGCTTTTCGCACTAAATTTAATGCTTTTTAAAGTAATTTAGTGCCAACATGTTGCATTTAGCGCGGTCGCGCGAATTAGGTGCTGTACAATTTTTTTTTTTTTTTGGGGTGCTTTTTTGGTGTGGGTAAAAATTACTTTAAATATCATTTTGGGAACACTAAAAGCTGAATGTGAACTGAAGCGAGGGAGTAAAACAGTCTTAGTACATT
Source organism: Cepaea hortensis (assembly GCA_963921405.1). Lineage (NCBI taxonomy): Eukaryota > Metazoa > Mollusca > Gastropoda > Stylommatophora > Helicidae > Cepaea > Cepaea hortensis. The sequence continues at coordinate 5,878,228 of OY992895.1, forward strand.
AATGCCCAATATTCACGTAATTTAACTCACTTTAATACGATTCAGTTGAAGTGAGTGACACGTGCAGGCAATACACAATGCGTTAAAAGATTGTTTAAACAAGAATGGGCTTGAGTTGCAAAGACTTGTTGCACTCGTCACTGACAATGCATCTGTCATGACAGGTGTAAACAATGGAGTATATACAACATTAAAATCCGAAGCTCCTCATCTGGTATTAGTTAGGTGTGTATGTCTTTCCCTTCAGCTGGTAGTGTCACAGGCTGCAGCTGCTTGTCTGCCCAGGAACATAGAGTTCATGATTAGAGAAACATATAACTGATTTTCTCACCCAAGTCTTCGTCAAGCAAAGTACAGAGAGCTTTTTGCTTCAATAAATGATGGACAATATCCGCTGAAGTTTGTTCAATTAAGCCAGACACGATGGATTTCCATTCAATCTGCCATTGTCAGAATATTGCAGCAGTGGGTCGAGCTCAGAACTCATTTCGATATAGCAAGACTCAACGAGCGCTGTTATACAGCAGAACTTCTAAATTCTATGTTTAGCGACATGAAAAACTATGTATATCTCATATTTCTCAAGCATATTCTCGGAGAAGTTCAAAGTGTGAATAAGAAATTCGAAGCAGATATGCAGGATCCAGCAAAACTACTCAGCGATCTTGTCCAACTCACTGATTCTGTCAGTTCAAAGATTGCTATTCCTGGGGAAAAAATAACAGAAAGTGATGCTATCCAAGATTATTTACATCCTAATCCCAATCTAGGTTATGAGTTTGAAAAAGAATAGCAGGCTACCAGGTTTCTGATGAGAAAGAAACATGTGGAAGGTGCATAAAATTTTTAATACAGCTGTTGACATAGAGCGTTTACGTTTGCCCGATTGTCGCGAAACGCACGTGGTTCTCAGACGGGACAACACCATACCCACTCTGTCCCACCCCGTCTTGGTGGCTAGGCCACATTTTAAGGCGGGTGAGGGGGGATTTCCGAGTAAAAAGAGTTAGGACCGTCTTCTGGGTCCTTGGGATGTTATGTATCGGGATTGTCATGAACTCCACGGGTCCCGAGAAACATAACGCAACTCTTTGAGGGTGCGTAGATATTTTCTGTCGTAAATCGCACACTCTGCTAAAACTCGGGGAATGATGAGTTGCCTTCACTTTCGTGAGGTAATATACTCGGAACTCTTCGGGAGAATCCGGTGAGTGTGTTCTTCCGGACTTGACACGAAGAGGCCATTCGGTAGCCAGTCATCAAGAAAGGTGGCCGCTTCGATAGCCAGTTGTATTAGTGGCATCACGGGGAGCCGGAGAATGTTCTACAGCTAATGGTGTTGTGGTAGCTATCCTTTCACGGCCGTGTCCGCCAGCTGTAATTTGTGAAGCTCTTAGGGAAGCAGAGATTGATCTACAGTGGTGGCATTGTTGTCCCTGAGACGAGAGGCCGTGTCTTTGACCAGCTGTATCATGTTGTACCTTTGGGGATCCAGAGAGTGGACCTACAGCCCAAGGCTTGATGAACCTACCGGATCGCTGTCTGTTGAATAATTGTTCCTAAGCTTTAAAGGTAAAACACTTTTATACTTGGCGTCGCTTAACTAAAGTTTGTATTACAGTTGTGGGTCAATTATCAACCAGGCCGGCCAGTTGCGCCGTATCTGTGCTCTGAACGATATGTACACGTTGACCTCGGGTCAGCAGACACCAGCTGTTAGTTAAGTCTCGACCAGGCAGGCAAGTTGTGTAGCAAGCCTGTGTGTGTACTATGACCTAGATTAAGCTAAAACCAGTCTTCAACAGACAAGACGGAATGTGTTTTTGCGAGCCAGCTCAATCGAGCAGTCTGGTGGACGCAAATTAACCATACATTCGACGCCCTATCTTAATAATGGGGCAGTTGAGGGAGTTATGCTTCTAACAGAAGAATTCCTCTTGAATAGAGTTTGCATTTGATTCCCTTAATCGACGAGGTTGATAGTAGTACGTTTCAATCATCATCCAGTGGCGTGGTTGAAACCAGTACTTGTCAAGCACTCGTGTGACGCGCGAGAACCAGTTTCTCGTTACGGTGAAACCCGACTATGTAGGAGGCTTTAAGCTGAGAAGTAAATATCGCCCCATAGGCCTGTTGTTATTTAACTGGGCTTAGTTTGAAGGGGGAAAGATATCTTCACACCTACGAGGGATTGAACCGTGGGCCAGTATAGTGGTGGGGAAACACCCACTCATGCATTGCGTGGATATTTCATCAGTGTTGTCTGACTCGATACTTCCTTTGATGGGGAAAGGAATAATTGTTAGGCGGGTATATGTCTCTATGGTCTCTATACTGTCATCGGAACCAGGTTGTTTGGGGTGATGATTCGACACAGTTCCTAGGCAGTCTAAGGAATGTATTTATGTGATGAGTGTCTATATATTCATACATCCACACACAACCGAAATCCGGGTATCCGAGGAAGAAAGGTGGAAAGCGACAAACCCAAGTCATGAAACTCTTTTGTTGTTTGTCTGGTCTTTAATTCAGTATTTCAGGTTAGTATCAGTATAGCCTGATCATCTTCCAGTAATCTGGGAGGTGTCATAGAGTAATGACCTGAAAGATCCTGATATGCTTATCTACTTTTTGGAGGAGACAAATTGTGAGTACGAAAGATGATTTAGGCCATAACACTTGATGATCTCCATAGGAGGTATGGAACATTACCATCCTCAGGAAGGGACCCTGTCTCTCTATCTAATATCCGTTAGGTATGAGCTGGTAGGGAATGTGTCATCCTATTTACTATGTACTAGGGATGAGACGCGTGGCTGAAAAGCTACTGGACTTAAGTTAGGATTACTAGGAGCTGTAACCTAATCTGTCCGTGAGATATGTCTGGGAGTTCAGACATACAATGCGGTCTGAGCTCAAGGGCCTGACCACATGATATCGATGGAGTCAGTGTATACTTTTGGTGTAGTATGTATTATGCAAGGATGTGATGGATATGTACACCTGGCTTGTTCTTGCTTACAGGAACCCCTGTGCTGTTAACTAGGGGCGGTGGGCGACTGCCCTTTGCTGCTGCTGATTCCTGTTTGCTGGGTGCTGTGAACCTGTGCTGCGTGCCGTGGACCTGTGTTGTGTGCCGTGGGGCTTTGCTGTGTGATGTGGCATCCTTTTCTGGTGGCTATAGGCGAGTGACTGTTTGCTGCGAAGCCATATGGTGCTGAAGCCCAGTGTCAAGTGACAGTTGAAACTTACCAGGCTCGAGTCCGAAGGTTCCAGGCGGCATCATACGGGTGCAGGTGAAAGTACCCTTATCACCTTGTTTACATACGGACACTAAAGACATTGATCTCTGTCGAGTGGGAGGATGAGAATGTCCAGCAGACTACTCTCACCCAGCTAACTGTTCCATGTCTGTTAGTCCGTCTGTTGTCTGTCGGTTGGGCAGAGTCTGAATCTCCAATAAAGATTCTAGATTCGCCATTTATAAGGTTGTTTTCTTATAGTCAGTTAGGTGTCTTCTTGTATCCACAGTCGTCATATGGGTAGAGACGTCCGGGAACCGTCCTGGGGATAATTGGTGTAAAGGGTAGACAAAAGTTAATCGCGAACCCCAAATTAAAATATATCGACAACCACCGAGAACCAGGCCGGTGTTGTCACACCGATAACGTTTGAGTGTTACAGTCCATGTCATGTCTTAGTGGAAGTGGATGTCTACAGCCAATGAAGCCCTGTATATTGGATCTTGCTAAAATGTTTACAGAAGATGCAGCTACTCTCACCCGCATCGATTTCCAGTGGAGAAAACTTCATCATATGCAGTGGACAAACACCTCTGACACACTTGGACTGTGGGCAGAAATAGCTTCATACAGGGATGCCACCGGTGAAAATCCTTTCCAAGATCTTACAGATTTAGCTTTAACTGAGCTCATTTTACCTCATTCGAATGCGGACGTGGTGAGCATTTTCAGTCAGATGGGAGTTATAAAATCAAAATTGCGAAACAAACTGAGCATCAAGAGTTTGACAGCTGTTTTGACTATTAGATATGGAATGAAAAGATATGGCAAATGCTGTCATGATTATAAACTACCTAAGGATATTCTGCGACAAATGGGATCACAGGAAGCATATTCATGTTTCTTTCAATCATCCTCCACATCCTCATCATCGCAGGAGCAAACACAGCAGGAAATAGCTACAGAAACTGAAGAGGAGTTGTTTGACTGGGATTTGGAAGATCTGGAGTAAACTTCATTCTAATATTCAGTGATAATAATAAATTATAATGTGCTACTTTATAACATTTTTAATGAATACCACCAGTGCTTGTTTTAGTGATTTCTCGAAAAATAGTATTGCAATTTGGTGCTTTTTGGCTCGAAAGTAGTTCTGACTGGGAATTGGCGGATCTGGAATAAACTTCATTGTAATATGAAGTGATAATAATAAATTATACTGTGCTACCTTGTTACATTTGTAATAAAAACAGTTGGTGCTTTGTTTTTGGTACTTTCTAAAAAATGTTGGTGCTCTTTAGTGCTTTTTTGGGTCTATTAATGGTGCTTTTTCATCAAATGGAGGTGACAACACTGCTCTCGACGGCCTATGCACTTGGTAAGCGAAATTTACAAAACGAAGCCATGCGCATCATTTTGGGCTGCACGAGAGACACCAGCTGTGTAGCAATGAGATATCTCCTTGACTTCCCGACAATGGAACACAGGATCAAGATCTGGAGAGCTCGTGCATACTTAAAAATAAGTGCAGATGAGCAGCACCCTCTGCATGACGCTATATTCAGAGAAAAGGGTGACAGGCTAAAGAGGGGCAAATCATGGATGGGTCGGGCGGAAGATGTCGTCAGACAGGTCTGCAGTCTTACCAATATCAACCCCGGCAAGGAATGAGTGCCGGTGACTCCAGCTTTTAAGTGCACTTTCTCCTGCATTATCACACTCGACAGACGGTGCAGAGAGCAGAACCCTGCCGCTGTCAATGCAGAGGTCAACGCGCTCATCTATGAACACTCAAATAGCCCCGAAGTACTCATCTATACAGATGGATCTGTTGTAAAGCAGTAGAGAAGTGCGTGGGCATTTACAGCCCGTTCAGTGGGCCGAACTGTTCAAGAATCCAGTGGTGCCCACTTTATGACCACGAGCAGCATAACGATGGAGGTGATGGCGGTTACACAGGCTTTCATATGCCTGGAATCACAGCATTATACCAACGTGTGTGTACTAAGTGACTCAATGAGCATGATTCAGAAGGTCGAAGCTGGATCTGTACGTAGACAGTGGACTGAGTCGCTGCGGAAGTCTGTTGTCCGTAAAGTCACCTTCATCTTCGTCCCGGGACATGCGGGAGTCGAGGGAAATGAACGAGCTGACAAACTGGCTGGCTCCGCACCCACGGTAGATGGCCAGCCCATGGATCGTGCCGATTTTATTAACGTCCTCAAAGATATGGCGAGAACAGAGGACTTTGACGTCAGTGAATCCACATCGCTGTCCAGGATGAAAGACTTGGGAGTTAGAATCGGCACGGCCAGACGCGAGAGGTACATCGGGAAAACAAAGCACGTCGTCAACCAACACAGAACTGGCACTATTAGCCACCGGATGCTGATGCATATGCTGGGGGAGGATCTGAGCACCTATGGACATGTCCGGAGTGCAATGAAGATACCCCAACTAATAATTGATAACTGAAGCGAAATTTAAGGGAAAACAAATACATCTTTTTCACGGAAACATAATAATCATTTTATTTTTTGCAAGAGACATAACTCGCAACCGTTTTTCTAAAGAAGCAATTGGTTATATTAATTGATAAATGTTTAATATAACGAAACCACCTATTCACATTTAACACAATAATTTGACACCCTAAAGATTAAAATACCTTTGCTGCTAAAAATAATAAAATGTAATTGTTAATGCAATATATACAGTGTTTCAACACTGCAAGTTCCGTGCACGATGTTAACGACTGTCCCCCCAATGGACGCCCTGACATTGTTACTCTGGTTTCTCTTCACAACGTATAAATCTTTCGCCTTAATGTGTTTCTGATGTGTCATCATTAGTAATAAACAAAAAACCCTTTCCCATGTGCCCCCCTCCCCTTGCTCATGGCTTGTTGCTGCCTTTGCTGATACCCACACCGGTTTGGTTCAAATAATTATCCTGCCTTTACCATCATTGCCCGGATAAGGTTGATGAAGGCATTGGTGGAATGAAACAAATTGGTGAGAGGATGGCAAGGGAAACAAAAATGTAAAGATTGTTAAAATGATTGTGCAAATACTGATGCTTGTTTACTTTTTACATAAAGTAATAAAGTAAAAAAAAAAAAAAAAAAAAAAGAGGAAGGGAAAAAATGAATGAACCCTTACAAATAAGAAAAAAAAAAATAAGCAAGGAGAAAAAGATAACCAACTCCTTTTACTTCTACTATTATTGAACATTTGTGTGAGTGTTCAATGTTCAATAATAGTAGAAGTAAAAGGAGTTGGTTATCTTTTTCTCCTTGCTTATTTTTTTTTTTTTATACACTCACACCAAGAGAACAACTTAAACAGCTTTCATATGCGGTGTCTGCGAAGAATTCTTGGTATTAAGTGGCAAGACAAAATCACAAATACTGAAGTATTGGAAAGATCAGGTTGTGTGACAGTTTATTCCATGCTCAGTCTTCGTAGACTTAGATGGATAGGACATCTTAGGAGGATGGATGATGGTAGAATACCAAAGGATATCTTTTTTGGTGAATTACAGATGGGTAAGAGATCTCAGGGTCGGCCTCTACTACGATACAAAGATGTGTGTAAGCGGGACATGATTGATACAGGCATTGATAATGCACATTGGGAGCAAGTCGCCGCTGAGCGTGTTGCATGGAGGGCAAATATCAGAAATGGAATAAAGTCAAAGGAGAAAATTATTGCAGAAAAGTCACACACCAAGCGTTTGAGACGTAAGATGGTGCATGATGGTGGAAATGACCACGTGTTCACATGCACCCACTGTGAACGGACATTTACAGCGCAAATTGGCCTTATCAGTCACACTCGCTACCGCCATAGTTAAAAGTTATGCCTTTTTAAAGCACACACTATCGTCTGTCAAGACGGCAAGGTGCCAATGTAATGTATATTGAACATTGCATGCATATGTAGAAAAAAAAACAAAAAAAAAAAAAAAAAAAAAAACACAATAAGCAAGGAGAAAAAAGATAACCAACTCCTTTTTACACCTACCATATTATTTAACAGTGCAGGATGCAATTGTTATTGTATGTACCTGCCATATTTTAACACCATGTCTAAGAAAATCATTTTAGCAAATCATCAAATGGAATCACATGTTTGGAAAATGTGATCATTAATCAAAACAAATCCTACCATTGTGTTTATTAATATTAGCATTGCTGTCATCACTCTTAGTAGGTTTTTATTCCTTGTCATTATTATTATAAGATGTATTTCATGTAAACACCATTCCTAAGGTAATAAATTTAGCACATAAAATCACATGTTAAAACTATTATTTATTATCATTGAGTCTATCACTAGTCTCAGCACTGTTTATTCCTTGTCACTATGATATTTATTTATGTATTTGGTTGTTACTTTGCATTATTATCATGTAATCACTATTAATATATATGGCTTTGTAAACGCGTATACTATCACATCCCCCTTCCCCACCCTTTTGATACTGTGATTTTTGTCTCTGCTGCCACCCTCGCCGGTTGTTTGTAAACAGTTTTGCACCGTCATGTTTTATCATCACCGAGCGGTGGTGATGGTACTTGGTAGGAGTTTTTGGAGCTGACAGGAGAGCGGGGCGGCAGAGGAAATAAAAACAGCCTGCTACCATCACGCTTCCTATTTAAAATATTCCCTTACAACAATGTCAATGGAGAAATGTTTAAATGTATAAAATATTTGCAATTTTTGCGCATATGTCACCTACACGCCCACATGCAACGCTCTGTAAAAACACGCACACAAATACTGAACACACAGTACGCATGTAACAACACAAACAATACAAATGCAACAACTACCCCTCCTGCATTGTAAACTAGGATACTCCTTGACAACCTTCCCCCCACCCTTTAAATACTGTTGGTTTTTGATGCTGCTGCTGCCTTCACCGGTCGGTTCTAACAAGTTTTACTGCCATTTTCCTCATTACCAAGTGGTGATGATGGTATTGGTGGGGTTGGAGCTGACAGGTGAGGGGGTGGCAGAGGAAAAAAAAAATGGTATACTATCGTCTTGTTGTTGTTTGTACTCGTTTTTCGTTACCCCCAATTTCAAATGTAAAAAGGTTGAAACAAATGTTGTAAAAATTTGCGCATATGTCACCTACACTTCCACATGCAACGCTCTGTAACAACACAAACAATACATTTTGCAACGATTTTAACACTCAATAAAAGTTTAAAAAAAAAAAAAAAAAAAAAAAAAAAAAAAAAATTTATGTGTTTCTGAATGAGACTCTTCGTCTTCACAAACACAATACACAGCATTCAGCACAAAACTCTCATACAAGACAAGGGACAAGGGGGGATTTCACTACAGGACATCCAGACAAAAATACTGTCACTTAGAATCAGTCACATAGGCAAAATCACCAGACACCCAGAACAGAACAGACTAGCACTATACTACATAGGCCACAACATCAAACATCTCACACCTCTTAACAATGCAACTGCACACTACCAGGGAAAACTGCCAACTTTCTATCAGACATGCATACAGACAATAAAAGGACATGAACAGTTAATACAGCAAACAACACACACAATATACAAACATTTAGTTAGAGAACAAGCACGATCACTAAGACTTGGGATTAAAAGAGGACACAAATACTTCATGATTGACTTCACATGCACCTTTTCAAACCTACACAACAAACACATAACTCCAAAAGCTAGAGAAATCACATATAGACTGCTATACAATATGACCCCCACAACACAGGTAGAAGCATACATATCCAAACAATGTCTTATGTAGAAACAACACACAAGAGACAGAGGAACACATTTATTATACATGTCCAACACTTACTGCCACACGCGCAACACTCAAACACCTCATACAAACGCACACAGGCAAACAAACCGACATATATAAAGCAATTTTTCTCAACACTGTACCAAAGACAGCTAAGGACATACATACAAAACTACTGGTAGCACTTTCTTACTACAGACAACTTATATGGACCTGCAGAAACTTTGCCAGATACAAACACCACACATATAACACACACTTAATTTCCTTTATGTACACTCACAAAATATCACAACTATTTCCAGAGTAAATCATATGTATTCTTCTTTATTGTATTACAATTTTGGTATACATGAGTGCGAGAAAGAAAGAAGAAACTGTGAGTGAATGGAGAGTGAATGACTAAAAAGATCACATATGGTCAAAAGACCAATGAAAAGAATAGTGGAAATATAAATGCTTGTTTTATTTGTTTGTATAAATGCTTGTTTTATTTGCTTATAATTGTTCAATAATTGTTCAGTATAATTGTTCATTATAATTGTTCACTATATATGTGTGTGCGTGTGGGAGCGAGCGAGAGAGAGAGAGAGAGAGAGAGAGAGAGAGAGAGAGAGAGAGAGAGAGAGTGGGTGTCAGAGAGAGGGAGAGAGTGAATGCGTGTGTGCATGCGTGTGTGTGGAGAGAGTGATTGTGTCAGTGCATGCATTCATACGTGTATGTGTGAGTGAGTGAGGGGGTGTGTGCGTGCGTGCATGCGTTCATGTGTACGTGTATGTGTGAGAGAGTGTGATTGAGAGAGTGAGTGTGTGTGTGTGTGTAGGATTGTGTGTTAGAGAGTGAGACAGTGGGAGAGTTGATGTGTTAGTGTGTGTGTGTGAGCGTGCGCATGCGTGTGAGTGTGTGTATATGAAAGAATACAGAGAGAGAGAGAGAGAGAGAGAGAGAGAGAGAGAGAGAGCTGAGCAGATGCATGTCATGTAACACGCATGTTATGTAACACGCGAATCCATATGTTTGTGTATTCTCATCTGTCATTTTATAAGTTAAATACCATTTGATTTTATCATGTATAATCTAAACTTATGTTCATTACTGTAGTTTGAGTGAGAGAGTGAGTGAGTGTGAATGAGAGACAGAATGAGTGAGCGTGAGAGTGAATGAGTGAGCGTGAGAGTGAATGAGTGAGAGTGAATGAGTGAGCGTGAGAGTAAATGAGTGAGCGTGAGAGTGAATGAGTGAGCGGGAGAGTGAATGATTGAGCGTGAGAGTGAATGAGTGAGCGGGAGAGTGAATGAGTGAGAGTGAATGAGTGAGCGGGAGAGTGAATGAGTGAGAGTGAATGAGTGAGCGTGAGGGTGAATGAGTGAGCGGGAGAGTGAATGAGTGAGAGTGTCTGTGTGTGTGAGTGAATGAGTGAGAGTGAATGAGTGAGCGGGAGAGTGAATGAGTGAGCGGGAGAGTGAATGAGTGAGCGGGAGAGTGAATGAGTGAGCGTGAGAGTGAGCGGGAGAGTAAATGATTGAGCGGGAGAGTGAATGAGTGAGCGTGAGAGTGAATGAGTGAGCGTGAGAGTGAATGAGTGAGAGTGAATGAGTGAGCGTGAGAGTGAATGAGTGAGAGTGAATGAGTGAGCGTGAGAAGGAATGAGTGAGCATGAGAGTGAATGCGTGAGAGTGAATCAGTGATCGGGAGAGTGAATCAGTGAGCGGGAGAGTGAATGATTGAGCGTGAGAGTGAATGAGTGAGCGTGAGAGTAAATGAGTGAGTGTGAGAGTGAATGAGTGAGCGGCAGAGTGAATGATTGAGCGGGACAGTGAATGCGTGAGAGTGAATGAGTGAGAGTGAATGAGTGAGAGTGAATGATTGAACGGGAGAGTGAATGAGTGAGCGGGAGAGTTAATGAGTGAGCGGGAGAGACAGAATGAGTGAGCGTGAGAGTGAATGAGTGAGCGGGATAGTGAATGAGTGAGCGGGAGAGTGAATGAGTGAGCGGGAGAGTAAATGAGTGAGCGGGAGAATGAATGAGTGAGCGGGAGAGTGAATGAGTGAGCGTGAGAGTGAATGAGTGAGCGGGAGAGTGAATGCGTGAGCGGGAGAGTGAATGAGTGAGCGGGAGAGTGAATGAGTGAGAGGGAGAGTGAATGAGTGAGCGTGAGAGCGAATGAGTGAGCGTGAGAGTGAATGAGTGAGCGTGAGAGTGAATGAGTGAGCGGGAGAGTGAATTAGTGAGAGTGAGAGTGAATGAGAGAGAAAGAGAGAGAGTGTGTGTGTGTGTGTGAGCGTACGCATGCGTGTGAGTGTGTGTGTATGAAAGAATACAGAGAGAGAGAGAGAGAGAGAGACAGAGAGTGAGAGAGAGAGAGAGCTGAGCAGATGCATTTCATGTAACACGCGAATCCATATGTTTGTGTATTCTCATCTGTCATATTATAAGTTAAATACCATTTGATTTTATCATGTACAATCTAAACTTATGTTCATTACTGTAGTTTGAGTGAGAGAGTGAGTGAGTGTGAATGAGAGACAGAATGAGTGAGCGTGAGAGTGAATGAGTGAGCGTGAGAGTGAATGAGTGAGAGTGAGAGTGAATGAGTGAGCGTGAGAGTGAATGAGTGAGCGTGAGAGTGAATGAGTGAGCGGGAGAGTGAATGATTGAGCGTGAGAGTGAATGAGTGAGCGGGAGAGTGAATGAGTGAGAGTAGATGAGTGAGCGGGAGAGTGAATGAGTGAGCGTGAGGGTGAATGAGTGAGCGGAAGAGTGAATGAGTGAGCGTGAGAGCGAATGAGTGAGCTGGAGAGTGAATGAGTGAGAGTGTCTGTGTGTGGGAGTGAATGAGTGTGAGTGAATGAGTGAGCGTAAGAGTGAATGAGTGAGCGTGAGAGTGAGCGGGAGAGTGAATGAGTGAGCGTGAGAGTGAATGAGTGAGCGGGAGAGTGAATTAGTGAGAGGGAATGATTGAGCGGGAGAGTGAATTAGTGAGAGTGAATGATTGAGCGGGAGAGTGAATGAGTGAGCGTGAGAGTGAATGAGTGAGCGTGAGAGTGAATGAGTGAGCGTGAGAGTGAATGAGTGAGAGTGAATGAGTGAGCGTGAGAAGGAATGAGTGAGCGTGAGAGTGAATGAGTGAGCGTGAGAGTGAATGAGTGAGCGTGAGAGTGAATGATTGAGCGTGAGAGTGAATGAGTGAGCGTGAGAGTGAATGAGTGAGCGGCAGAGTGAATGAGTGAGCGGGACAGTGAATGAGTGAGCGTGAGAGTGAAGGAGTGAGAGTGAATGAGTGAGCGGGAGAGTGAATGATTGAACGGGAGAGTGAATGAGTGAGCGGGAGAGTGAATGAGTGAGCGTGAGGGTGAATGAGTGAGCGGGAGAGTGAATGAGTGAGCGTGAGAGCGAATGAGTGAGCTGGAGAGTGAATGAGTGAGAGTGTCTGTGTGTGGGAGTGAATGAGTGTGAGTGAATGAGTGAGCGTAAGAGTGAATGAGTGAGCGTGAGAGTGAGCGGGAGAGTGAATGAGTGAGCGTGAGAGTGAATGAGTGAGCGGGAGAGTGAATTAGTGAGAGTGAATGATTGAGCGGGAGAGTGAATTAGTGAGAGTGAATGATTGAGCGGGAGAGTGAATGAGTGAGCGTGAGAGTGAATGAGTGAGCGTGAGAGTGAATGAGTGAGCGTGAGAGTGAATGAGTGAGAGTGAATGAGTGAGCGTGAGAAGGAATGAGTGAGCGTGAGAGTGAATGAGTGAGCGTGAGAGTGAATGAGTGAGCGTGAGAGTGAATGATTGAGCGTGAGAGTGAATGAGTGAGCGTGAGAGTGAATGAGTGAGCGGCAGAGTGAATGAGTGAGCGGGACAGTGAATGAGTGAGCGTGAGAGTGAAGGAGTGAGAGTGAATGAGTGAGCGGGAGAGTGAATGATTGAACGGGAGAGTGAATGAGTGAGCGGGAGAGTGAATGAGTGAGCGGGAGAGTGAATGAGTGAGCGGGAGAGACAGAATGAGTGAGAGTGAATGAGTGAGCGGGAGAGTGAATGAGTGAGCGGGAGAGTGAATGAGTGAGCGGGAGAGTGAATGAGTGAACGGGAGAGTGAATGAGTGAGCGGGAGAGTGAATGAGTGAGAGTGTGTGTGTGTGTGAGTGAATGAGTGAGAGTGAGAGTGAATGAGAGAGAGAGAGAGAGAGAGAGAGAGAGAGTGTGTGTGTGGTGTGTGTGTGTGTGGGACGCGCTGGCATCACTACTTTTACGTCACATACTTTTTATGTACACATTTTTCTCCATGTTTAGCCTTGTTTATGTTTACAACATTCATTTCACAATGTTTATTTTTCTTCCTATGTAAATGTATAATGCTCTTGATGAACGAAAGACGAGTGATTGGAAGGGCCGAATGTAAGACGGGCCTGCGCGCCCAATTTGTGACCCTAATAAAGTTGATTTGATTTGATTTTGATTTTTTTGTTTTAAAATGATGGTTTCAACCCTTATAGATAAGGGGGAAAGAAAAAAAGGAGAAAAGAAAATCAACTCCTCCCATTCCAAATTACTATTTATGGAATGTTTGCTTTAAATGCACTTGTTGTGCTATACTACCACCACTACTAAGATAATCACTTTAGTAAAAAGAAACACATATCTATTACACTATTTATTATTATTATTATTATTATTATTATTATTATTATTATTATTATTATTATTATTATTTTTACCGGCTTCGTGGCTGAGGAGTTAGCAGCTTTCTCCGCTAACCCCGAATACTCTCGTCACGTGACGCGACGAGAATTAGCAGTGGTTCGAATCGCAAAAGTGACTTATGAGAGTATGGAGCCGGTCTCTCAGAAAGTCGTGGCGTGCTGATGAGCGTAATCTAGCCTAGGAATCAACATACAGCTGAAAGATGCTGGTGTTGACCGTAATATCCTGAAACAGGATGGAAACGCGGAAAAAAAATTATTATTTTTATTATTATGATTATGTCTACTATTATTATGATCATTATTATTATTACTATTATTACCTTACCCTTATTATCTTTAGTATCATTAATTTGAAAAGTATTACTGATATCATCATTAGTAATTTACAATTTCATCTCCCCTGTGCCCCCCTTGCTTATGGTTTGTTGCCTTTGCTACTACCCCCACTGGTCTGTTTCAAACATTCGTCCTGCCTGTACCATCATTAGTGGTCAGGAAAGGCATCGGTGGAGTGGAACCAATTGGTGAGAGTGTAGCGAGGGAAACAAAAATGTAAAGATTTCCCTCTCCTTTTGTCACCCCCTCTGAATCATGTGAGTGAGTGTTGAATGAATAAATACAAAATCACAAATGGTTACCAAACCAATGATACTGTAAACACTTGTGTTAATACAAATGCTTGGTTAATTTTTATTTAAAAAAAAAACAAAAGAAAGAGAGAGCAAAGAGGAAAATATGAATGAACCCCTACATTTAGGGGGGGGGGGGACAAGGAGGAAAATACAACCCACTCCTTTACTCCAAGTATTACTAAAAATTGCAGTTTGCATTTGTATGTACCTGCTATGCAATGTTAACACCATTCCAAAGAAAATCATCCTAGCAAATGGAATCACATGTTGTAAAAATGTTATCATTTTCATAACTATTATTACCATTGCTGTTTTTTTTAAAATTGCTGTTATTACCCTCAGTATGTCTCTTCTTGTCATTATTATTATTGTCATCATTAGTAATAAAACAAAAACCCTTTTCCCATGTGCGCCCCCCCCCTCCATGTTGTTGTTGCCTTTGCTGACACCCACACCGGTTTGGTTCAAATATTTATCCTGCCTTTACCATCATTGCCCAGATAGTGGTGATGAAGGCATTGGTGGAATGGAACAAATTGATGAGAGAATGGCAAGGGAAACAAAAATGTAAAGATTTCCCCTTTTCCTTGCTTAACCCTTATTCAAATGTAAATGTGTTCAAGGAATGGAATATGCTAATGGATAAATTTCCTATGTTGTAAACACAAAATATCACAGATATCTCCAGAGTAAACACAGGTACTCTTCTTTCTGATTTTAAAATCTAGTACACATAAGTGCGAGAGAGAAACAGGAAAAAGTGAGTGAATGTTGAATGAATGAACATAAAATCACAGATGTTTACCAAACCAATGAGATTGTAAAGATTTATGTTGATACAAATGTTTGTTTATTTAAAAAACAAACAAACAAACAAACAAACAAACAAACAAAACAAAAAAAAAGAGAAAGGGAAAAAATGAATGAACCCTTACAATTAAGAAAAAAAAAAAAAGGAGAAAAAAGATAACCAACTCCCTTTACACCTACTATATTATTGAACAGTGGTGTTTGCAATTGTTATTGTATGTAATTGCCATGTTTTAACACCATCCCTAAGAAAATCCTTTTAGCAAATAATGGAATCACATGTTTGGAAAATGTGATCATTATCATAACTATTTTTATCATTGCGTTTTATTAGCATTGCTGTTATCACCCTTAGTAGTTTTATCCTTTGTCTTTATTATTATAGATGTATTTCATGTAAACATTACTGTTATTATCTTTGCTGTTATGTTAATTGTTATTGTTATCACCCTTAGCAGTTTTTATTCTTGGTCATTTTTATTATTTATGTAATTGGTTGTTTATTTGCATTATTATCATTGTAATCATTATTAATATATATGGCTTTGTAAACCCGTAAACTGTCACGTCCCCCTTTCCCACCTCTTCGATACTGTGATTGTTGATTTCTGCTGCCGCCTTCGCCAGTTGTTTCTAAACAGATTTGCACCGCCATGTTTCATCAACACCGAGGGGTGGTGATGGTACTTGGTAGGAGTTTCGGAGCTGACAGGAGAGCGAGGCGGCAGGGGAAATAACAACGGCGCACTACCATCACGCGTTTTGTTTTGAAATATTTCCTTACAACAATGTCAATGAAGAAATGTTCCAATGTATAAAATGTTGAAAATTTTGCGCATACGTCACCTACACACCCACATGCAACGCTCTGTAAAAACACAAACAATACACTTTGCAACGATTTTAACACTCAATAAAAGTTTATAAAAAGAAAAAAAAAATTAATGTGTTTCTGTTTGCATGAGAATTACAGTTATCACTACTGTCGTTAATTCTTTTTCCGCCCACATGGTTTGATAATAAGGATCAACACCTGTTTGGTAATATGATTTCTGTTCGAGTCGGTGGATTCCTGAAACTTTTGACCAATTAGCACGCACGGCTCGTCAACAGTGTATAGTGGGAAATGCATCTTGAAAGCTAATCGATATCTCGATTAGCTGTGGGACGCATTAACAGTTAATTCACATAGATACGAATGATGTGTTACCGAAATACAGGTAATATTGAAACGTTGAAATGTTCATAAATAAATAAATTGTATCATGTTGCAGGGTTTCATGTGTTTCATCAATAAAGATACTCTTATGAAAAAAAAAAAAAAAAAAAAAAAAAATTCAAACCGGATATGTGAACTGTTCTTTATTAAAAAGAAAAAAATCCAATCAGATAACGTCTGCACCAAGACAACAAGGAAAAAAATAACTATCTCAACTAGACAACCTAGTTCGTCTCTGATTTCTTATTACTGTTAGTCAACAATATCATTTGCTTGTTTTGATTAATTTATGATGACTAATGATATTATTATTAGTCTGAACATTTCAGGTTTACGTACAAAACAAAAACACATCGTCACACTCATACACAAATACAAACCCGATTTCATTCTCCTACAAGAAACAAACATATGCGAATACACACACGCAAAGCAAATCACAACACAATTAGGGCTCAGACACTTATGCTTCCGCCTGTCCACACATCGCACGGGTTCTGGAACCGCCATACTGCAGACTTAAGACAAATGAGAAATTACTGGCACACACAAGGACGAACAAAGAGACATTACCATCATACACGTTAGAAATAACACACACACATACGCTTTAGTCAACATACATGCCCCAGCAAATTACAGCTAGCAACCACAATTCTTCGAACACTTAGAAAACCTATTAGCACAGACATTCAAAGGGAGGCATGATGTTTTAGCAGGTGATTTTAATTGTTGTTTAGCTTCGGCTGACATAATAGGCGGGGAAGTTAAAACGCAGTTAAGAAGAGCTGGCCGAGACGACATGAATCAACTCGATACATTGCAATACATAATTGACACACATAACCTAGTAGACGCATTCAGACACAAACACCCCAATAGTCACGATACAACGTACAGAAATCATGCACATAACAGATAATCTAGGTTAGATAGAATATACGTACCAACAACACACCACATAACACAAGCTAAACACCTACAATAAACTCTCCAGTATACAGACCACAAAGCAATACTAGCACACATCACTATAAATAACACACCCACACAGCCTTTCAAACTATCACCACACTGAAAATGTAATAACACATTACTCCAAAACACAGAATATAAACAATATATGACAGACCTGATACATTCATACACTGATAGTATACCAACTGAAAACATTAGACAATCCTGGGACTTACTGAAAAACACAATACGGAGCAGGACACAACAACTAGCATCCATCACACACAAGAGACGACTACAACAAGAACAGATCATACAAACAGCAATACATTAAGCAAAGCAAACCGACAGAAACTCACCATACTTGCATGCATTAGAAATGCAACTGGAACAACACTAACAGGACAGATACCTGGGTGCACTAATTAGAACATAACTCAACACCATCACACAAGAGACACCCAGCAAACAATACATGGCAATAGAAAAAAACATACAGCATAGCAAACAGATAAACACAATAATAGATATGCAAGGAATCACACAAACAGAAACCACACGCATAACAGAAGCATTCCAGCAATAATATACACACTTATTTACAGCAGAGACAGTAAACACACAAATGCAAGATAGCTTCTTACAATATACAAAAAAGATATCAGACAAAGACAAAGAAATATTGGACACACAATTGAAATTAGAAAACATAACACATGCACTTAGTACAATGAACAAAGACAAGACACCTGGACCAGACGGATTAACAGCAGAATTCTATCAACAATTCTTTCCTATCATAGGTAACCTTCTTCCAAAAGTCTATCAAGAAGCCTTTGACAAACAAGAACTCCCTGATAGTTGCAACATATCTTATATAACACTTATACACAAAGCAAAGACAGACAAGGCACAACTGAAAAATTACAGACCAATTTCACTTCTTAACACAGATTACAAAATTCTGGCCAAATCACTAGCACACAAAATCACACAATTTATACCAAAACTAGTGCACACAAACCAGCAATGTAGTGTACAGCACAGGAATATACAAAACCACACACACCTCATTAGAGACATTATAACGTACACACACCAGAAAGACTGTCAATCCTCACTCTTGTCTTTGGACCAAGAGAAGGCATTTGACAGAAGCGCACACTCCTAGTTGCACAAAACCCTAGAACACTGCAATATAGGACAGTACTACAGAAAGTGGATTCGGATTTTGTATAACAATCCTGAAAGCAAAGTCTTAGTGAACCATTCACTGACTGCTAGCTTCAGGCTGACAAGATCTGTAAGAAAAGGGTGCCCACTATCACCATTTCAGTATATACTGACACTAGAGCCATTATTAGAAAAGATCAGACAAGATACCAGCATTAAAGGCACTTTCATACAGGTAATAGTAGAGCAAAAGGTCATTGCTTATGCAGACGATACTGCATTCTTCCCTACAAGCAACACATCCATCAGAAACATACTGCACACCTTCTCCCACTTTGGGAAAGGCAGTGGAGCCAAAATTAATATACAAAAATCACAAATTATGGGCCTGGGAAAGTGGAAACAAAAGACTGATTTCCTTGCATACCTAACACATACACACAATATGAAACTGTATGGGATCACATTTCCATGTGACCCCAGAACAAGACGCAAAGAAACATCGCTACAACTAGCAAACCAAATCACAGACATGCTACATAGATATAAATACAAAACATCAACAATATTTGGTAGAAGCATAATAGTTAACACATACATCATACCAAAAATAATATACTTAGTGACAGTGTTAAACCCTCCAAAACAGACAATCACAGACATAAATAAACTGATAAGACATTTCATATTTAGTAAGACAATAAACAGCATACAGCATAAAACTCTCATTCAGGATAAGAAACAAGGAGGAATAGCACTTCAGGACATACAAACAAAAATACAAGCACTTAGAATCAGCCACATAGGTAATATTATCAGACATCCAGAACAACATAGATTAGCATTATATTATATAGAACACAAAATAAAACATCTCACAAAACTAAACAATGCAGCAGCACATTATCAGGGCATACTACCATCTTTCTATCACACATGTATACAAGCAATATAAGGACATGAACATTTAATAAATGAAACAACACGAGAAACATACAAACAATTAGTTAGTAAACAAGCACCATCGCTTAAACTGAGAATCAAAAGAGGACAAAAATATTTCATGTCAGACTACACATCCACCTTTTCCAACTTACACAACAAACACATCGCATCTAAAGCGAAAGAAGTAACTTACAGACTGATATTTTAATATAACTGCCATAATACCCAAATTAGCATTCAGATCCAGACAAATAGGAAAATGCCAATTATGCAGGAACAACACAAAAGAGACAGAAGAACACATATTTTTCACATGTCAAACAGTCACAGATGTAGTGGAAACTCTACAACAAATAATACAAACACACACAGGCAAACAAACAGACATCTACAAGGCAATCTTTCTTAACAGTCTTCCTAAAACATCTGAAGACACACACACAAAACTATTTCAAACACTAGCGGAATACAGAAAATTAGTTTGGACTTGCAGAATCAAGGCATGGTTCAACTTCCTTACATATAACAGAAACTTATTTTTACTAATGTTCAAATACAAACTAGCTACTATTTTTCCTGACTGAAATGTGTAAATTTCCTTAATTTAATTTACTCGTGCAATTAGGAAAAAATGCCATTATTATTAATCTAAAAAAAAAAAATTAATAATATCAAAAACATCTAAGATGTTTTACACCCGATCGTCTTGACAGACGATATTTGGTTTCTGCTGCAAGGCATAAAATCTAAAACCTATAGCAGTGGTGAACGGGACTGCCCCAGACCAGTCCCTGCTGTGGAAAATTTTAGAACGTGTGTGCGTCTCGCGAGCCCTGTGCGTGGCTTATTTTGTTAATACTTGGGAACACTTCTGACTAGGTGGTAACAAGCATTGGAGAGCGCAGATAGTACACGCCGCAAATTCTTCCTTAGGGTGCTTTGAATCACAGATCCACCCCTCTCCTCCACCCTCAACAGCTTTAAAGAAAAATATATAGCTCTTCTGGCCTAGGTACACAAAGGTTTTGTGAAAACTGGCTGCGTGTCCGCTGTAAGACCCGGCGACCAGCCCTGGTGTATCTAGTGGCTGGTGGTCACTAGGCAATTTTGCGTTCAGCGGTTTGCCCTTTGCCTAAATCAACACGATTCCCCAGCACGAGTATAAACATTGTTGTAGAATACAAAAGGCTAACATGTATGGTATTTATATGTTGTGTTGTTGTTTGTCCATCAAGAATAAAGATGACCATTCCTTTCATCCAGTGGGGTTGAAAGTATGGAGCCGTGAGTTCTAAGATGGCTGTTAAGGCCTATTTTGGCTCGAAATGTTCTTTGACAATGTGGACAAAGAATGCTTGACGATTCTGGAGGAGGATTTTCTGCAGTGGTTTTTCTGTTCTGTCTTTTCTTCACAGCTCTTGCAGTCCTCGTTGCCTCACAAGTAACTGCACCCTTGCGTAATGATGCACGCCACGAATTTCGGTCTCTGGCTGCAGTCTCCCATGTGTCATGATGAATTCCAAAAGCATTCAGTGAGATTTTCAGAGTTTCTATAAAGTGTTTCCTCTGGCCACATAGGGAGCGTTCACCACAACGCAACTCGCCGTAAAAATTCGCTTAGGCAGCCTGTGATCTGGCATGCGAGTCAAGTGACCAGCCCAGTGAATCTGATTCTTCATTAGTAGAGTGTGGATACTGGACATGGACGCTCTTTCTAGGACTTCAGTGTCTGGGATCTTGTCTTGCCATTTAATCTTCAGTAACTTCCTAAGGCAGACTGTGTGGAAGTGGTTTAATTTCCTGGCGTGTCGCTGATAAACAGTCCAGGTTTCACAAGCATATAGCAGTGTGGATAATACAACTGCTTTGTAGACTTTCAGATTTGTTTGCAGGCTTATTCCATTTCAGTCCCATACATTCTTGTACAGTCTGCCAAAGGCCGCGCTGGCCTTGGAGATTCTTGCAAGTATTTATATATGGGTAGCCAGGTATGGGTGAATTAGTGTAGGTATTTATGTAAATATAATTATGGCTTTGTGTTGATATACAGGTATTTATATGAATATATGCATATGGAAACCCCCCCGTCCCCCCTAACCCAAGAAATGGAAGCCACAATTTAAATAGAATGAAAATGTAAAGGTTATTTCCCAAGATCACGGAAATCCATGTACTATTATCTACAGAAAGTAAGAGATAGATCAAGACAGAATGTGTGTGTGTGCGTGTGTGTGTGTGTGTGTGTGTGTGTGAGAGAGAGAGAGAGAGAGAGAGAGAGAGAGAGAGAGAGAGAGAGCGAGAGAGAGAGAGACAGGGGTAACATGCATTCCACTTGTGGAGATGGAAATTAAACGAGGAATGTGTGTTTACATGCACTATGCCATAAATGCCATATTATCATAACTGTATATGCATGTATTTGTTTTATTAACGCATGTGACACATAACAATAACAAACGGCAACGCTCTGTAATATACACAAACAAAGAAACACACACTACACCTTATAAATACACTTTGCTTTGTATGAAATAAACGTTGAAAAAACAAACAAACAAACATACTTTTGGTGACTTTCTTACGATTCAGCTCACTAGCTTAGTTAGTTAGTTAGTTAGTCGACAGATCATCCTCATTGCACATCGAACCATTCAGTCCATAAGTGCTCGGATCCCCTCCTCAGCAAATCCCGCAGCGTGTAGCGGCTAACGACACCAGTTCTGTGTTGGTTTATCAATCTTCTTTGGCTTCCTGCGTAGTGTTCTTGTTTGGCCACCCCTCTTTTAATTTGCTGCTCTCGCAGTCTGGCCATTGTTGTAGATTCACAGTCATCACTTGGTTCTCGCAAAAGTCTTACTTCTCGTAGAGCATTCAGAATGTCAGCCTGCTCCATGGCGCGTCCGCCCTCCACAGTAGCCTTACCTGTGAGCTTGTCAGCCCGCTCATTTCCTTGTACTCACGCATGCCCTGGCACGAAGATGAAACTAATCTTTGCCAGCCGAGACCGCTCCAGAGGCAGCAACCATTCTCTTCGGATCGACCCCTCCTCTATCCTATTGATCATGTTCATTGAGTCGCTAAGGAAACAAGCCCTAGTGAATGTCTGTGTCTCGAGCCATGTTATTGCTTTACTTACTGCCATGACTTCCATAGTCAGGCTACTTGTGGTTTCAGTGAAAGCACCAGAGTCCTCCTTCACAATTCTCCCACCGGCCTGAGCCGTAAAAGCCCATGAGCTTCTCACTTGTCGGAAGACCGACCCATTTATGTAGATGGCATCATCACTGTCTCGCGAATTCTCGAAAATCAACGCTTGTACTTCAGCCTCCACAGCAGCCGGATTTTCTTGTATGCATTTTCTATCTAGTTGGATGCAAACTGAAAAGGATGCGCAGATGTCTGTTGGCACTTGCACCCACTCCTCGCCAGGTTCTAAGTCCTCAAGTGAACACACCTGTTGAAGAATGTCTTCGGCTTGACCCATCCACGACCGTCCTCTTTTTAACCTGCTGCCCTTCACCTTCTTAATCTCACTATGCAGTGGATGTTGTGTGTTTGCGTTAATTCTGAGGTAGGCGCGTGCCCTGCAATCTTGTATTCTCTCTTCAATGGTTGGAAAATCAAGAAGGTACCGCATCGCCCTGCATGCTGTATCTCTTGTACATCCAAGAATAATGCGCATAGCTTCATTCTGTATCCTTTCCATCCTTTCTATCTGCTTATGGCTGAGAGTCAGGATTGCCATTGCATACTCCAAAACAGACATGACCAGCCCCTCGTACAGAAGACATAGATGGCGCTGCTCACAGTTTGCTGCCGCCATCACCCGCATCGCTGCCAAACCCTGCTTGGCCTTTGTTATCACCTGGTCTATGTGCACATTATAAGCAAGGCTTCGATCAAACCGTATCCCCAGGTAATTCATTGCCTGCGTTCTTTCCACCGTCTCTGAACACAGCATTACAGTTGGTGTTGGAGTGTTGACAATATGATTATTCAACGAGAACCAAGTCACTGTTGCCTTTGTTGGGTTGACCATTGCCCCAGCTTCATCACACCAAGTACTTATGCGATTGAGTTCTGTTTGTAGTTCCACAGCAACCTCCTCTCTATCCTTACCCTGACGATACACTTAAACATCATCGGCATATGACAATGTCCTGCCAGGTCCAATGATCTGCTCACTGGTGATTCTCACTGTGTAGGCGTTGAACAGTACCGGAGATAATGGTGATCCCTGTGGTAGGACAAGATATATTGTTGTTGGTTCCGAAGTCCAACTGCCACATCTAAAAACTACTTTCCGTTGGAAGAGGGCTGCAGCGATCCAACTAAGGAGGAATGGACTTACGTTTAGTTCGAGAAGCTGAAACATTAAAAAATCCAGTGGTACTCTGTTGTATGCGTCCTCAAGATCAATCGCTGCAGCAACGGTTTCAGTGCCTGAGTGGAAACCTTCATAGACATCCTGGGCAAAGACTCCTGCATTGGTCCAGGTTTCTCTTTTTGGACGGTACCCACCCAGGTTAGGTGGGAAAACACCTTGACTTTCTAGTTGGCTTGATATTTTCCTGGCAATTACCTTCTCCAGCAGCTTGCCTATTGTATTCTGCATGGTTATAATTCGATATCCCTAGCTTATTCAGTAAATGTCAAAATTGCATGTTCACCTTCTTCTCTATCGGTAACTTTGATCGCATGACTAGTGGTTGTCCCAGTCAGGGCTGGCACATCCTCATCTGCAAGGAAGCTTAGAATTTGATTACATTCTTCCTTCTCTTTCTGTGACAACATGCTGACGTTGAGACGGGGTAGCGGACATGTGTAGGCAGGGGCTAGCCGCTGAGCACAGACACTGACTGTGGACACTGGAGGTGGTGGAGGCGCTGGGGCTGGGGGACGACCCACAACATGGCCCACGGTTGTTGCTGGAGCAGACCTGACCTTGACGTTGTGAAATGGTGTATGCTTCATTTCTACCTCCATCACATTACGCAGGATGTCTGTCACTGTTTCTCTTTATATATCTTTATACCTTGTATATATATATATATAAAAGAGAATGTTTGTGTCAAAAACAAAACAAAACACAGTTCCATCGTTCAATCATTGGTGTTCAATCATTAAAACGGAAGTGATGTACGCTGTTTTAGTGTGCCTTGACCTTGTATATAAAAAAATCTAACCAAAAAAAAAAAAAAAAAAAAATAGCATTCGCACTGCGACTGGCGTTGCCATTTTGACGCTTTTCGCACTAAATTTAGTGCTTTTTAAAGTAATTTAGTGCCAAAATTTTGCATTTAGCGCGGCCGCGCGAATTAGGTGCTTCACAATTTATTTATTTATTTATTTTTTTTGGTGTGGGTAAAAATTACTTTAAATATCATGTTCGGAACACTAAAAGCTGAATGTGATCTGAAGCGTGGGAGTAAAACAGTCTTAGTACATTAATGCCCAATATTCACGTAATTTAACTCCCTTTAATACGATGCAGTTGAAGTGAGTGACACGTGCAGGCAATACGCAATGCGTTAAAAGATTGTTTAAACAAGAATGGACTTGAGTTGCAAAGACTTGTTGCACTCGGCACTGACAATGCATCTGTCATGACAGGTGTAAACAATGGAGTATATACAACATTAAAATCCGAAGCTCCTCATCTGGTATTAGTTAGGTGTGTATGTCTTTCCCTTCAGCTGGTAGTGTCACAGGCTGCAGCTGCTTGTCTGCCCAGGAACACAGAGTTCATGATTAGAGAAATATATAACTGGTTTTCTCACTCAAGTCTTCGTCAAGCAAAGTACAGAGAGTTTTTTGCTTCAATAAATGATGGACAATATCCGCTGAAGTTTGTTCAATTAAGCCAGACACAATGGATTTCCATTCAATCTGCCATTGTCAGAATATTGCAGCAGTAGGTCGAGCTCAGAACTCATTTCGATATAGCAAGACTCAACGAGCGCTGTTATACAGCGGAACTTCTAAATTCTATGTTTAGCGACATGAAAAACTATGTATATCTCATATTTCTCAAGAATATTCTCGGAGAAGTTCAAAGTGTGAATAAGAAATTCGAAGCAGATATGCAGGATCCAGCAAAACTACTCAGCGATCTTGTCCAACTCATAGATTCTGTCAGTTCAAAGATTGCTATTCCTGGGGAAGAAATAACAGAAAGTGATGCTTTCCAAGATTATTTAGATCCTAATCCCAATCTAGGTTATGAGTTTGAGAAAGAAATAGCAGGCTACCAGGTTCCTGATGAGAAAGAATTCGTGGAAGGTGCATCTTGTTTTTAATAGAGCTGTTGACATAGAGCGTTTACGTTTGCCCAATAACGTTCGAGTGTTGCAGTCCATGTCATGTCTTAGTGGAAGTGAATGTCTACAGCCAATGAAGCCCTGTATATTGGATCTTGCTAAAATGTTTGTAGAAGATGCCGCTACGCTCACCCGATCGATTTCCAGTGGAGAAAACTTCATTATATGCAGTGGACACAGACCTCTGACACACTTGGACTATGGGCAGAAATAGCCTCATACAGGGATGCCACCGGTGAAAATCCTTTCCAAAATCTTACAGATTTAGCTTTAACTGTGCTCATTTTACCTCATTCTAATGCGGACGTGGTGAGCATTTTCAGTCAGATGGGAGTTATAAAATCAAAATTGCGGAACAGACTGAGCATCAAGAGTTTGACAGCTGTTTTGACTATTAGATATGGAATGAAAAGATATCGCAAATGCTGTCATGATTATAAACTACCTAAGGATATTCTACGAAAAAATTGATCAAAGGAGGCATATACACGTTTCTTTCAATCATCATCATCATCATCATCATCATCATCATCATCATCATCATCATCATCATCATCATCATCATCATCATCATCATCATCATCATCATCATCATCATCATCATCATCATCATCATCATCATCATCATCATCATAATCATCATCATCATCATCATCATCATCATCATCATCATCATCATCATCATCATCATCGTAGGAGCAAACACAGCCGGAAATAGCTACAGAAACTGAAGAGGAGTTGTTTGACAGGGATTTGGCAGATCTGGAATAAACTTCATTCTAATATTCAGTGATAATAATAAATTATAATGTGCTACTTTATAACATTTTGAATGAATACCACCAGTGCTTGTTTTAGTGATTTCCCGAAAAATAGTATTGCAGTTTGGTGCTTTTTGGCTCGAAAGTAGTTCTGATTGGGAATTGGCGGATCTGGAATAAACTTCATTGTAATGTGAAGTGATAATAATAAATTATACTATGCTACCTTGTTACATTTGTAATAAAAACAGTTGGTGCTTTGTTTTTGGTGCTTCCTAAAAAAATTTGGTGCTCTTTAGTGCTTTTTTGGATCTATTATTGTGCTTTTTCATCAAATGGAGATGTCAACACTGCTATGCACGGCCTATGCACTTGGTAAGCGAAATTTACAAAACGAAGCCATGCGCATTATTTTGGGCTGCACGAGAGACACCAACTGTGTAGCAATGAGATATCTCCTTGCCTTCCCGAAAATGGAACACAGGATCAAGATCTGGAGAGCTCGTGCATACTTAAAAATAAGTGCAGATGAGCAGCACCCTCTGCATGACGCTATATTCAGAGAAAAGGGTGACAGGCTAAAGAGGGGCAAATCATGGATGGGTCGGGCGGAAGATGTCGTCAGACAGGTCTGCAGTCTTACCAGTATCAACCCCGGCAAGGAATGGGTGCCGGTGCCTCCAGCTTTTAAGCGCTTTCTCCTGCATTATCACACTCGACAGGCGGTGCAGAGAGCAGAACCCTGCCGCTGTCAATGCAGAGGTCAACGCGCTCATCTATGAACACTCAGATAGCCCCGAAGCAGGGCCGGATTTAGACTTAATAAGGCTCTAAGCTATTTGAAATATGGGGCCCATTATAAGTCCAGATATTCTATGTCAGTGATAAATATGATTTTCGGATACCTAGAGGGTTAAACTGAATTACAATTAAGAAGTATATTGATAGTGAAATAATAAATCTTTAACTTAAAATCATTTTTATTCATAAAACTTAAAAATGCAAGCTCTGGTAAAAAGAAACAAAAGTTCTTTTAAAAGGCACAATTTACAGAGGCTTATTATCTAATCTCTTGAAACATGTTATAAGGATTACTGAATTATAAACTAAAATATTTTCTTTCTTGCCTTTGCCAGAGCAAAGTCACTGACGACATCATCAAATGATAAACTGCGTAGTTTGTCGCTTTCTATGCACATGAGACTGAGGGAATATAATTTATCTTGAGTCATTGTTGTTCTAAATTCATTTTTTATCCTCTTCAGCTAAGAAAAAGATCTTTCTCCAGAGCAATTTGTAACCATCATACTAAGAAACAATCTCAAAATTCCTTCTACATTAGGGAATGCTGATTGGACACGATCGTTAAATATTACCCTATACAGATCCTGATGTGTCAGACTATCTTGTTCCGCTGAACTATGGGCTTGACTATGTCTAACATATTGATGAAAATGCTTGACTTCTCCTACAAGATTCATGTCCACATCTTCAAGATATATTTGGCATAAAGCACTAACTCCTTCATGAATCTCTTCTTCTGTAGCTTCTAGTTTTGTTAAGAATGAAAACATTTTTGCAGCATCATTGTATACTGAGGCCCTCTGTGCCAGACTTGACTCTAATGCATCCATCACAGGTATAAATGTTTTGATTCTGAACTTGTCTCTTGGCTCAAGGTTCTCTAAATCATCATCTTCATCATCATTGATATGCCTTCTTCTATATCTTCTTTTCTTGTAATCAACATCAGGCAATTTTTTCTTTGCTTCTTCTTCAAAATGATCGAAAAGATCCCTGGAACCTTTAACAAAATCCGAAAAGTGAAGCATACAATTTCTTACATCTAGACTAATTTGGGGGTCTTGCAGTGATTGACTAGTCTTGTGAAATTCATCTAGCAGGTAACTTCACAAACATAATAATACCATAAATTCAAACTCCTCTATTTTATTCAAAATTTTTTATGGCTTGATTTCTTGTTTCGCCTTTCTCTGTAGTATCAATATGCAGTTGATGCAATGCAGAAATTATTCCATCATAACTATCAAGTATTGCACTTGTGGCCATTGAATGTGCTTCCCATCTAGTCTTTGACAAAGACTTTGGAACTTTTGAATCATCTTTGAAGAATGATAACAGTACTGCCCATCTATGTGTAGATGATGAAAAGAAATTATATATTTCTTGAACAATTCCAAAAAAGTTTACTGCCTCTAAACAACAGCCTACTGCTGCTCTACCAACAAGATTCAGGGAATGACCAGCACATGGAATATACATAGCATACTTGTTAATCTTCAATATTATTTCTTGCATACCCTTGTATTTGCCAGACATATTGGCAGCATTATCATATGACTGGCCTCGACACTTACTAAAATCTATTTTGCACTCTTTTGTAAGGTAGTTGTGCACCATCTTAGCCATACTTTCCCCTGTGTGGCTACCCATCTCTAGGAAAGTTAGGAAACGTTCAATAAGGAGCCCATCATCTGGTGAAACATACCTCACAATAACAGTGAGCTGATCAATATGGGACCGGTCTGGAGTTGAATCTACAGATAAACTGAAGTACCCTGCAGTTCTTAAATCATCAAAGATCGAGTCTCTTACTTGATGTGCCATAATTTGGATAAATTCATCACATATTGTTTTAGAAAGATAAGATGTGACACCTGATCCTTTATTCCTAAATTTTTGTATATGGCTTGCTAGAAAAGGATCAAATCTTGCTATAAGTTCGAGTAATCCAAGGAAATTGCCATTGTGAGGAGAACCAAATGTTTCCTTATCTCCTCTGAAAAGTAAACCACGCTCTGCCATAGTAATTATGGCTGCCACAACTCGTCATTTTTCCAGTACTGCCGTTTATTATTTATCTGTTCTGCTAGCTGACAGTCAATTGTTGAGCCACGTTTTCTTGTAAGATATGTTACCGAAGCTGTTCTATGGTCTACAGAGTTTTCATGATTTTGAACTAAATAGGTGTTGCGCCAATCACAAAATCCATCGGATGATAATGGTGTAGAAGAATTTGAAAAGATTTTAGACACGAAACAGTATACACGACCAGTTGCTGGCGAATATACTAACCATTCTCTGTAATATTTTTCACCATTAACCCGTTTGGGATAGAACAAGCTTTTCGATCAATATCTGTCTTGGTTTGCAAAAAGCTTCTTTGATTTTTCAAACGAACCATTTGAGTGCTGACATTCTGACGGACCTTTTTCTACCCAGTATAAAATCTCATCTTGAATTAAATCACCCCATATCCCAACATCATTCTGTTTGTTTTTTGATGCTGAATCTTCTGTGCTTGTACTAATCTCTGGTTTATTAATCTTAATATTTGTTGCTTCATTCATTGAAGTAGATTCTATACAACTAGATGTACCAGGCTCTGTATCAGGAATAGGGTGAATATCCTGTGACTGACTCACTGTGGTAGAGGCTTTTGGTTCATCAGGCCCCTTATCTATCTTTGTTAAGAAACTATCTAATTTTGTAATCTTGCTAAGCTTTTCTTCAGCTCTCTGCTTCTTTTTCCTCTTTTTAGCTCCACTTTTATAACTTCTGGTTGACATCTTGCAAACTGTGGGCAGACAAATCAACAATGGTGGCCGCCACGTCACATGAATAAAAATTATTAAATCAACAACACAAATTATCTGTAGAAATTATTTGATATTTTGTATATTATGATTCTACATCTCCAGTGTTTCAATAAAAACAGACACTAGTGTGATATTATATGCTGGAATGCCGCCATTGTGAATTTTCCCGATTGTAAAGATGTAACCAGGTGGTCTCACAAAATATTTTTTTCCACACCTCTGCATAACGAATCTTGCTACAACCTCTATAGTTGTGTGCAAAAATGGACACCGCATTCATAAATGCACAATAAAGTATAATTCTCTTGATAAGACATTTATCAATACAAATAAAACTGTGAACCAGTCAATTAGATTTCAGCAATGGACGATGGAAAAGTTTGAAAACTGACTTGACTTTCATAAATTTTAAGTCATGTAGCAAGATGAACAATCATCATCATCATGTGCCGTGCCGGCAGGCGTAGGCGTTCATGGCTCTCCATAGATCTCGGTCTTTGGTTTTCTGGATCAACTCTGCTGCTGATATTCCTCCATGCCACCGTCTCAATCCATCCAGCATCACTTCTCTTGGTCTACCTCTGCCTCTCTTCCCCTCGATCTTTCCAGTTGTTACGATGTTCTCCAATGCCTCTCTTCTCATCACATGACCGAAGAAAGCTGTTTGTCTCTGTCTTATTGTTGTATATAATGTTCTAGTTTCATTAGCCTGTTTCAGGCAGTCGTCGTTAGTTACTCTGGCAGTCCAAGAAATTCGCAACATTCGTCTCAGGAACCACATCTCTGTTGCTTCTAATTTCTTCTTAATTTGTTCATTTACATTCCAAGATTCACTGCCATACAGCAAAACTGGTTCTACATAGCATTTCAGCACTCTCTTTCTTACATCCAGTGATAGTGACTTATTGCATAAGATACTCTTCATTTCTGAAATGCGGCTTTTGCCTGCCCTATTCTGCTCCTAATCTCTGTTGTACATCTTCCATCTGATGTTATAAATGCCCCTAGGTATCTAAAATTATCAACTTGGTTAAGGATTTTCCCTTCTATTTCTATGTCACATTTTGGTGTCACCATTTTCTTTGATATTACCATTGTTACTGTTTTCTTGATATTCAAGGAGAGTCCTTTCCTTGCACTCTCTGTTACTACAACGTCTAATAATTGTTGTAGGTCTGTTGAATTATCCGCCACCAATACTGTGTCATCTGCATAGCGTATATTATTTATATTATAACCTCCAACTAGTATTCCTGGCATCTCTTTGATCCCTCTCATTATTACTTCGCTATAAAGGGAGAAAAGATCTGGTGACAAGACACACCCTTGTCGTACTCCTAGCTTTATCTGTTCGTAACTACCCTCTTTATTTCCCATTTTAATTGCTGCTACTTGGTTCCAGTAAATATTCTTTATTATTCTTAAATCTTTTCCATCAGTGTTGATATCTTCCAACATTTTAATCAGTTCATCATGTTTTACTTTATCAAATGCCTTAGTATAATCTATGAAGCACAAATATATGTCTCTCTGTTTCTCTATTGACCTTTCTATTAGTGTCCGTAATGTATAAATTGCATTGTTTGTGCCCTTTCCTTCCACAAATCCATACTGTTCTTCACTAATTTCAATTTTTATTTTCTTTTTGGTTCTTCTCATTATGATTCTGAGTAGAAGCTTAGTGATATGGTTTATAAGGTTAATTGTACGAAAATCTTCACAATCAATTGCTCCTGGTCTTTTTGGTATAGCTATAAATACAGATTTCAGCATATCACTGGGTAAATATCCACTGCTGTAAATATCATTCAACATTTTGGTTAATATATCTACTCCAAATTCTCCCAATACTTCTAATTCTTCTATTGTGATTTCATCTGGCCCAGCTGTTTTTCCTTTCTTCATACGTTTCATAGCGTCAGCGACTTCTTCTTTCAGAATAGGTGGACCTTCTAAGTTACGATCTTCTGTTAATTCTTCCCTTTCTCCTTCATATAATTCTCTTATATACTCATTCCACCTCTTCATTATAGCATCTTTCTCTAATATTATCTTTCCTGTTTTTGATTTCAAACACCCTGTATTTATTCTTATTTTTCTTCCTGTAAGCTCACTGATTTGTCTGTGCATATTTTTTGTATCTTTAATGGAATTTAATTCAATTATTTTGCATTGCTCGTTTAACCAACTTTCTTTAGCCTTCCCACATTTATCTTTTATTTCTTTATTTATCTTAGCGTATTCTTGTTTGTCATTTTTACTCTGTTTTCTTTTATCCATCAATTTTAAGATATCTTCATTCATCCACTTTTTCTTAGCTATTTTGCCTTTCTCCGGTAATACTTCTTTGCTAGTTTGATGAATGGAGTCCCTTAACATTTCCCATTGTTCATCTATACTCTGTATTTTAGTTATTGCATTGTACCTATTTTTCACAGTCACTCTGTATTGTTCTTGCATTACCTTATCTATTTTCAGAACCTCTTTATTAAGTCTCATGTTCTTAACCATTTTTTCCCTCTCTTTAATCTTACTTTTATTTGTCCACATAGTGGTACATGATCACTATTACAGTCAGCACCAGGCATTGTCTTTACATTCATTAAAGCATTTCTAAATCTTTTATTAATTAGTATGTAGTCAATTTGGTTGCGTATTTTCTTATCAGGGCTTATCCATGTGTACAGTCGTCTTTTATGGTGTTTAAACCATGTGTTTCCAATTATCATAACATTGATATTTGCCCATTCTATTAGCTTTTCCCCTCTTTCATTTCTTGTACCTAAACCATAATTCCCCACTACATCCTCCATTTTTCCCTTTCCTACTTTTGCATTAAAATCACCAAGTATTATCTTTATTTCTTGTGATCCAATTTGAGCCATCGCCATTTCTATTTCGTCGTAAAAGTGTTGTATTTCTTCATCACTACTGCTTGCTGTTGGTGCATATACTTGAATAATATTTATGTCTATTGGTTTGCCTTTGATTTTTACCATAATAACTCTATCTGAAATACACCAGTATCCATTAATTGACTTGGCTGTTTTTTCGTCTAATATTATTCCTACACCTTTTTCATGTGTATCCCCTCCAGAATAAATTATTGTGTGATTGTCAGCTATAATTTTGCCCGATCCCTTCCATCTCATCTCACTAACGCCTAGTATATTCATTTTCATGCTATCCATCTCTCTTAGAACATTGGTCAACTTTCCTAGCTCATTTAATGTCCTAACATTCCATGTTCCTTCTTCTTCTTCTTCTTCTTCTTCTTCTTCTTCTTCTTCTTCTTCTTCTTCTTCTTCTTCTTCTTCTTCTTCTTCTTCTTCTTCTTCTTCTTCTTCTTCTTCTTCTTCTTCTTCTTCTTCTTCTTCTTCTTCTTCTTCTTCTTCTTCTTCTTCTTCTTCTTCTTCTTCTTCTTCTTCAGCGTTCCGAGCCATTGAGGTTCTTTGCTGCAAATACAATCCGTCTCCATTCGTCTCTCTGGTGGACCTTCTCTTGCCAGTCGTTGATTCCAAGTGCTTGCAGGTCTGTACATGTATTATCTCTCCACCGCCTTCTTGGTCTACCTCGGGGTCTACGGTCATTTATTTCCTGAGTGTAAGCGAGTTTTGTTTCCCTATTATCTTCCATTCTTTCTATATGCCCCAGCCATTGTAGTCTATTAGCCTTCATGATACCAGTGATTAGCGGGGACTTAAACAGATCATAAATGTCTTTGTTACTTCTTCTTTTCCACTCTCCACTTTGTGTATCCCTAATGGGTCCAAAGATGCGTCTTAAAATTTTGTTCTCAAAGGTTTGTAACAAGGCTTCGTCTCCTTTCGTTGTACTCCAGGTTTCAGAGCCATACAGCACAACTGGTCTGATCAGTGTTTTGTATATTGTGATTTTGGTGTTACGAGATAGCGCCTTTGATTTTAGTAGATGTTGTAGTGCATAGTATATCTTATTTCCAGAGTTGATTCTAGTTTGTATTTCTTCCCTTATGATGTTGGAGCAGTTGAAGATCGTACCCAGGTATTTGTATGTTTTCGTTCTTTTAATGGTCATATTATCTATTTGTATGTGGCCAGAGTTTCTAGCCATTCCGTCTCTTGAAATTACCATATATATGTTCCTACTCTGAATTTATTTATTTTAGTTAAGATTTTGCCATCAGTAGCTGGATGACGGTCTGGTGTCACCTGTGGCTCATGACTGTCCCTACCGGACGAGGATGCCCTAAGACAGCCATTAACGTCCTTCACTAACTTTGATATATGTTTTGCCATGAAGTCTTGGGAAGATAATGTGGTGGTTTCCCCTTGCCTTCCACATTCACATGGTG
The DNA here is from genome assembly GCA_963921405.1 of Cepaea hortensis. NCBI lineage: Eukaryota > Metazoa > Mollusca > Gastropoda > Stylommatophora > Helicidae > Cepaea > Cepaea hortensis. The sequence goes on from OY992895.1 coordinate 5,912,733, forward strand.
GTCTTTTTACCTCTGCCTTTGACAGCCATTTCCGACTGTAAGGACAAGTGAGTGCCCTGCTCTGCTCAGCTGCAGAGTTGTCCACTTATTCCGGTGGATACTCGGTCCCCAGGGCTGTGTTAGCCACACCGTAGTGTGTTTCCATCCTCTACCGCGGGGAGGTGCAGTTGGGATTTTCCCTTCATAAAGTTATGGTCTCTGACCAAAACTCTCCAGTACTTTTAGAGGACAGTGTTTCAATAAGGATGAACAATAAATACAATAAATATAAAGCAACAAAATAAATATGTAATAGAATTTAAACGTATATTGATAGTTTGTTTAACTTGATGATTGTAAATCTTCTTGTTTATTAAAAAAAGCAGACACCAATCCAATATGCCGCGATTCCGACATTATGAATTTAATAAGAGTACACACCACGACCGTGCTCACAAAATTTTTTTTTTATTCTATGTCTTCTGCATAACGAATATTGTTGAAACTCAACATTTATATGTAAAATTGGATGCGCAGTGCGCAGTTCAAAAATGCAGGTTAAATTAGCTTACCTTTGACAATAAACAAGCCAAACTATAAACTTCCTTACCTTTGTCAAACAGTGGAAAATATTCTTCAAACAATTCACTTGCAATAGCTTTCAAGCAGGCAGGACTGAAGAATAACCTTTTGACCCCTCGTTAAAGTTGTCATTCGCGATTTTCATAAAAACAGTTTCGTATTTATCCAATAGGAAACACGACAGGGTTATTTTCGTATACTGCACTCACGGGCCACAGGAAACGGTCCGCGGATCCGATGACCTTGAACTTTCCGAAAAAGGCGTCCTCCGTTAGCAACGAAATCGCTAATAATACTGCAGTATATTTAAATATACATATGTGACAATTGCTCACTCGGACAATATTTTTTGGGGCGCCACTTTCTTAGGGGCCCTAAGCTATAGTTTGTTTAGCTTATACGTATATCCTGCACTGCCCCGAAGTACTCATCTATACAGATGGATCTGTTGTAAAGCAGTAGAGAAGTGCGTGGGCATTTACAGCCCGTTCAGCGGGCCGAACCGTTCAAGAATCCAGTGGTGCCCACTCTATGACCACGAGCAGCATGACGATGGAGGTGATGGCAGTTACACAGGCTTTCATATGGCTGGAATCACAGCATTATACCAACGTGTGTGTACTAAGTGATTCAATGAGCATGATTCAGAAGGTCGAAGCTGGATCTGTACGTAGACAGTGGACTGAGTCGCTGCGGAAGTCTGTTGTCCGTAAAGTCACCTTCATCTTCGTCCCTGGACATGCGGGAGTCGAGGGAAATGAACGAGCTGACAAACTGGCTGGCTCTGCACCCACTGTAGATGTCCAGCCCATGGATCGTGCCTATGTTATTAACGTCCTCAAAGATATGGCGAGAACAGAGGACTTTGACGTCAGTGAATCCACATCGCTGTCCAGGATGAAAGACTTGGGAGTAAGAATCGGAACGGCCAGACGAGAGAGGTACATCGGGAAAACGAGGTGCCTCATCAACCAACACAGAACTGGCACTATTAGCCACCGGACGCTGATGCATATGCTGGGGGAGGATCTGAGCACCTATGGACATGTCCGGAGTGCAATGAAGATACCCCAACTAATAATTGATAATGTTTTGCGTATCCTTTTACAGGACTTAGCTGTCAACAGCAGCATCTTTCAGCTGTCTGTTGATCTCTTGGCAAGATTACGCTCAGTAGTTTGCCATTGCTTTCTGAGCGGCCGGCTCAGTATCCGCAAGTCACGAGCGGGGGTCGAACCACCTCAGTTCTCGCTCCGCTGCGAGACTCTGCGTGATAAACGGGATTACAGAGAGAAAGTGTTGTAACCCCACAGCCAGAGAGACCGGCAATAATTGATAACTGAAGCGAAATTTAAAGGAAAACAAATACCTCTTTTTCACGGAAACATAATATTCATTTTATTTTTTTCAAGGGACATAACTCGCAACCGTTTTTCTAAAGAAGCAATTAGTTATATTAATTGTTAAATGTTTAATATAACGAAACCATCTATTCACATTTAACACAATAATTTAACATCCTAAAGAATAAATTACCTTTGCTGCTAAAAATAATAAAATGTACTTGTTAATGCAATATATACAGTGTTTCAACACTGCAAGTTCCGTGCACGATGTTAACGACTGTCACCCAATGGACGCCCTGACATTGTTACTCTGGTTTCTCTTCACAACGTATAAATCATTCTAAAGTCCTCAGGCAACAAAGACATGAGAGAAGAGGAAGGAAGATCTTCCCCTTCTCCTTCCAAACCATTCAAGAAAGCTGCTACAAAGCAGGATGAAAACAGCGACAACGAAGGACCACTTTTTATAAACACTGACGAAGACACCGACGAAGAACACAAGGAAAACGAAAACTACAAACATACCATCAAACCCGAAGACGCAACCCAGAATTAAATTACTACATGAAAGATAAAGGTAACCACTTAATTTAACCACCATGTTGTTTAATTTTATTTTAAAAATGGCAGACAACTTATGTTTAATTAGTTTGAATATTCGTGGTATGACAATGAAATTACAACATATAGTCACACTCATACACAAACACAAGCCAGATTTTCTTTTATTACAAGAAACAAACATTAAAACAGACTTTCAAGCAGCAGATTTAGTGACACGGCTAGGATTAAGAAACTCGTGTTTCAGTTTGGCGAAACATAACGTAGGGTCAGGGACAGCCATTCTCCAAATTTCCGACACGTGGACTATTTTTAGAACACACACAGACGCACAAGGTAGAATTTCCACAGTTCAAGTTAAAAACGACACACACTCATTTGTCATTGTGAACATACACGCACCACCTAACTACAATTATCAACCTCTATTTTATGAAAATTTAGACGACTTACTAACACAGACATACAGGGGACAAAATATTGTTCTTGCCGGCGATTACAATTGTGTACTTGAAGATTTAGACGTGGTAGGTGGGGAGGTGAGAAAACAGCTGAGGAGAGCCGGCAGGGACAGCTTACATCAACTTGACACACTACGAAATATCATCGATACACACAACCTCACAGACGCATTCAGGCATACACACCCCGACAGTAGAGAAACGACATACACAAACAAAACACACAACAGATCATCTAGATTAGACCGGATTTACACGCCCGCAACACATCACATCATACAAACCAAACACCTACGGGAAACATTAGATTACACAGACCACAAAGCAATACTAGTACACATCAGCACAAACAGCACAAACACGCAGCCAAACAAAAGGTCACCTCACTGGAAGTTCAATAATTTATTATTGGAACACTCAGAATATGTAAAATATATGACACAGCTCATTCACACGTACACAGACAATATACCGACTGAGAATATCACACAATACTGGGACTTATTGAAAAACACCATACGAAGCAGAACACAACATCTAGCAACCATGATCCACAAAGACAGACTAAGACAGGAGCGCATCATACAGACAGCCATACGACTAACAAAACAAACAGACAGAGACGCACATCACTTACACACATTAGAAGCACAACTAGAAGAACACCAACAACACAGATATCTGGGTGCTCTTCTCAGAACAAAACTCAACACAATTACACAAGAGTCAGCTACGAGGCAATATTTGGCAATAGAACAGAGTGTACAACGTAACAGACAAATAAGCAAAATATCAGACATGCAAGGAAACATGCAGACAGAAACACCACACATAGAGACTTCCTTCCAACAACACTACACACAACTATTCACAGCAGAGACAATCGACACACAGATACAAGACAACTTCTTACAGTACACAAAGAAATTATCTGACACAGACAAAGACACACTGGACACAGAACTGACACTGACAGACATAACACAGGCACTAAGCACACTAAACAAAGACAAAACTCCAGGACCAGACGGTTTGACAGTAGAATTCTACCAACACTTCTTTCCTATTCTAGGCAATCTTCTCCTCAAAGTCTATCAGGAAGCCTTTGACAAAAAAAATCTTCCGGACAGCTGCAACATGTCTTACATTACACTCATATGCAAGGATAAAACTGACAAAACACAACTGAAGAACTACAGACCAATTTCCTTACTCAACACAGACTACAAGATACTCGCCAAATCACTCACCAACAAACTTAAACATTTCATGCCAACACTAATACACCCAGACCAACAGTGCAGTGTCAAAGACAGAAATATACACAACCACACACATCTCATTAGAGATATTATCAACTACACACATGGAAAAGACTGTCCATCCTCCATCTTATCCTTGGATCAAGAGAAGGCCTTCGACAGAATTTCCCACACTTACCTGCATAGGACACTAGAACACTGTAACATAGGAGAGTACTACAGGCAGTGGATACATATCTTGTACAAAAATCCTAAGAGCAGAGTGTTGGTGAACCATTCACTGACAGCTAGCTTCAGGCTCACGAGATCTGTAAGACAGGGGTGTCCCTTATCACCACTCCTGTATGTGCTCACCCTAGAACCTTTATTAGAGAAGATAAGGCAAGACACTAGTATTAAAGGAACCTTCCTGCATGGGATAGGAGAGCAGAAGCTCATCGCCTATGCAGATGACACTGCCTTCTTTCCCACCAGCAACACATCAATAAGGAATATACTCCACACCTTTACCCATTTTGGAAAAGGCAGTGGAGCCAAAGTAAATATACAGAAGTCACAGATAATGGGCCTAGGAAAGTGGAAACAAAAGTCTGATTTCCCTCCAGACCTGAGACACACAGACACCATGAAGCTGTATGGGATCACATTTCCATGTGATCCCACAAAAACACACAAACAGACATGGCACTCACTTACTGAACAGATCATAGACATGTTACATAGGTACAGGTACAAAACATCCACAATATTTGGTAGAAGCACAATAGTCAACACATACATAATACCCAAAATATTATACTTAGCGACAGTACTAGACCCTCCCAAACAGACCGTCACAAACATAAACATACAAATCAGACGCTTCATCTTCATCAACACAATACACAGCATCAAGCACAAAACTCTCATACAAGACAGGAAACAAGGCGGGATTGGACTACAGGACATCCAGACAAAAATACTGTCACTTAGAATCAGTCACATAGGTAAAATCATCAGACACCCAGAACAGAACAGACTAGCACTATACTACATAGGCCACAACATCAAACATCTCACACCTCTTAACAATGCAACTGCACACTACCAGGGAAGACTGCCAACATTCTATCAGACATGCATACAGGCAATAAAAGGACATGAACAGGTAATACAACAAACAACACACACAATATACAAACATTTAGTTAGAGAGCAAGCACCATCACTAAGACTTAGGATTAAAAGAGGACACAAATACTTCATGACTGACTTCACATGCACCTTTTCAAACCTACACAACAAACACATAACACCAAAAGCTAGGGAGATCACATATAGACTGTTATACAGTATGACCCCCACAACACAGGTAGAAGCATACATATCCAAACAATGTCAATTATGTAGAAACAACACACAAGAGACAGAGGAACACATTTATTATACATGTCCAACAATTACTGCCACACGCGCAACACTCAAACACCTCATACAAACACACACAGGCAAACAAACCGACATATATAAAGCAATTTTTCTCAATACTATACCACAGACAGCTAAGGACATACATACAAAACTACTTGTAGCACTTTCTTACTACAGACAACTTATATGGACCTGCAGAAATTTTGCCAGATACAAACACCACACATATAACACACATTTAATTTCCTTTATGTACACACACAAGATATCACAACTATTTCCAGAGTAAATCATATGTACTCTTCCTTATTTTATTACAAATTTGGTATACATGAGGGCGAGAAAGAAAGTAGAAACTGTGAGTGAATGGTGAGTGAATGATTAAAAAAAGATCACATATGGTCAAAAGACCAATGGAAAATCCCTTATGTAAAGAATAGTGGAAGTATAAATGCTTGTTTTATTTGCTTCAAAATGATGGTTTCAACCCTTATAGATAAGGGGAAAAGAAAAAAGGAGAAAAGAAAATCAACTCCTCCCTTTCCAAATTACTATTTATGGAATGGTTTGCTTTAAATGCACTTGTTGCGCTATACCACCACCACTACTAAGATTATCACTTTAGTAAACAAAATCACATATCTGTTATACTATTTATTATTATTATTATTATTACTATTATTATTAATATATGTTTGTTGTTTATTTATTATTTTTATTATTATGGAAATGTCTACTATTATTATGATCATTATTATTATTACTATCATTACCTTACCCTTATTATCTTTAGTATCATTAATTTGAAAAGTATCAAGGATATCATCATTATAAATTTACAACTTCATCTCCCATGTCCCCCCCCCACCTTTGCTTAAGGTTTGTTGCTTTTTGCTACTACCCCCACTATTTTGTTTTCAAACATTTGTCCAGCCTGTACCATCATAAAGAGTGGTCATGCCCCTTCCTCTCTTTGTCACCCCCTTTGAATCATGTGAGTGAGTGTTGAATGAATGAATACAAAATCACAAATGGTTACCAAACCAATGATACTGTAAACACTTGTGTCAATACAAATGCTTGGTTAAATTTTTATTTAAAAAACAAAAGAAAGAGAGAATACAGAGGAAAATATGAATGAACCCCTACATTTAGGAAAAAAACAAGTAGGAAAATATAACCCACTCCTTTACTCCAAGTATTACTAAAAACTGCAGTTTGCATGTGTATGTACCTGCTAGGCTATGTTAACACCATTCCAAAGAAAATCATCCTAGCAAATGGAATCACATACTGTAAAAATGTTATCATTCTCATAACTATTAGTACCCTTGCTGTTTTTTATAATTGCTGTTATTACCCTCAGTATGCCTCTTCTTGCCTTATTATTATTGTCATCATTAGTAATAAACAAAAAAAACTTTCCCATGTGCCCCTCTCCCCTTGCTCATGGTTTGTGTTTGCCTTTGCTGATACCCACACCGGTTTGGTTCAAATAATTACCCTGCCTTTACCATCATTGCCTGGATAAGGTTGATGAAGGCATTGGTGGAATGAAACAAATTGGTGAGGAGATGGCAAGGGAAACAAAAATGTAAAGATTGTAAAAAAGTTTGTGCTAATACTGATGCTTGTTTTACTTTTTACAAAAAGTAAAAAAAAAAAAAAAAGAGGAAGGAAAAAAATGAATGAACCCTTACAAATATGACCAAAAAATAAGCAAGGAGAAAAAGAAAACCAACTCCTTTTACTTCTACTATTATTGAACATTGCATGCATATATGTTTAAAAAAAAAAAAAAAAAAAAAAAAAAAAAAAAAAAAAAAACAATAAGCAAGGAGAAAAAAGATAACCAACTCCTTTTTACACCTACTATATTATTTAACAGTGCAGGATGCAATTGTTATTGTATGTACCTGCCATGTTTTAACACCATTCCTAAGAAAATCATTTAGCCAATGGAATCACATGTTTGGAAAATGTGATCATTATCAAAACAAATCCTACCATTGTGTTTATAAATATTAGCAATGCTGTCATCACCCTTAGTAGTTTTTTTTTTATTCCTTGTCATTATTATTATAAGATGTATTTCATGTAAACACCATTCCTAAGGTAATAAATTTAGCACATAAAATCACATGTCAAAACTATTATTTATTATCATTGAGTCTATCACTAAGTATCACTAGTCTCAGCACTGTTATTCCTTGTCACTATGATATTTATTTATGTATTTGGTTGTTACTTTGCATTATTATCATTGTAATCACTATAAATATATATGGCTTTGTAAACGCGTATACTATCACATCCCCCTTTCCCACCCTTTTGATACTGTGATTGTTGTCTCTGCTGCCACCCTCACCGTTTTGTTTCAGTTCTGCACCGCCATGTTTATCATCACCGAGTGTGATGGTACTTGGTAGGAGTTTTTGGAGCTGACAGGAGAGCGGGGCGGCAGGGGAAATAAAAACAGCCCGCTACCATCACGCTTTTGTTGTAAAATATTTCCTTACAACAATGTCAATGGAGAAATGTTTAAATGTATAAAATATTTGTAATTTTTGCGCATATGTCACCTACACGCCCACATGCAACGCTCTGTAAAAACACGCACACAAATACTGAACACACAGTACGCATGTAACAACACAAACAATACAAATGCAACAACTACCCCTCCTGCATTGTAAACTAGGATACTCCTTGACAACCCCTTCCCCCCCCCCCACCCTTTCGATACTGTTGGTTTTGATGCTGCTGCTGCCTTCACCGGTTGGTTTTAACAAGTTTTACTGCCATTTTCCTCATTACCAAGTGGTGATGATGGTATTGGTGGGGTTGGAGCTGACAGGTGAGGGGGTGGCAGAGGGGAAAAAATGGTATACTATCATCTTGTTGTTGTTTGTACTCGTTTTTCGTTACCCCCAATTTCAAATGTAAAAAGGTTGAAACAAATGTTGTAAAAATTTGCGCATATGTCACCTACACTTCCACATGCAACGCTCTGTAACAACACAAACAATACAAATGCAAATGTTTCTAAACACTCAATAAAAGTTTAAAATAATAAAAAAAAAAAAAAAATTAAATGTTAAAGTCAACAGAGGAGTTATTTTCGGCAGGCACGTGTAAAAAAAAAAAAAAAATAATAATTAATGTGTTGGCAGATTCCTGCGTTGTTTTAGGGGTCTGAAGCATCTTCTGATAACTGGAGAGCATCCAGAGAAATTGGGCAATGCAGCTTGCCCTTACAAGTAGGCAACTAAGCCGCTGAAACATTTGACCAATTAGCACGCACGGCTCGTCAACAGTGTATAGTGGGAAATGCATCTTGAAAGCTAATCGATATCTCGATTAGCTGTGGGGCGCATTAACAGTTAATTCACATAGATACGAATGATGTGTTACCGACATACAGGTAATATTGAAACGTTGAAATGTTCATAAATAAATAAATTGTATCATGTTGCAGGGTTTCATGTGTTTCATCAATAAAGATACTCTTATGAAAAAAAAAAATTCAAACTGGATATGTGAACTGTTCTTTATTAAAAAGAAAAAAATACAATCAGATCACGTCTGCACCAAGACAACAAGGAAAAAATAACTATCTCAACTAGACAACCTAGTTCGTTTCTGATTTCTTATTACTGTTAGTCAACAATATCATTTGCTTGTTTTGATTAATTTATGATGACTAATGATTATTATTATTATTAGTCTGAACATTTCAGGTTTACGTACAAAACAAAAACACGTCGTCACACTCATACACAAATACAAACCCGATTTCATTCTCCTACAAGAAACAAACATATGCGAATACACACACGCAAAGCAAATCACAACACAATTAGGGAGGGCTCAGACACTCATGCTTCAGCCTGTTGACACGTCGTACGGGTTCTGGAACCGCCATACTGCAGACTTCAGACAAATGGGAAATTACTGGCACACACAAGGACGACCAAAGAGACATTACCATCATACACGTTAGAAACAACACACACACATACGCTTTAGTCAACATACATGCCCTAGCAAATTACAGCTATCAACCACAATTCTTCGAACACTTAGAAAACCTATTAGCACAAACATTCAGAGGGAGGCATGTTGTTTTAGCAGGTGATGTTAATTGTTGTTTAGCTTCAGCTGATATAATAGTACTGGAGAGTTTTGGTCATAGACCACAACTTTATGAAGGGAAAATCCCAACTGCACCTCCCCGCGGTAGAGGATGGAAACACACTACGGTGTGGCTAACACAGCTCTGGGGACCGAGCATCCACCGGAATAAGTGGACAACTCTGCAGCTGAGCAGAGCAGGGCACTCACTTGTCCTTACAGTCGGAAATGGCTGTCAAAGGCAGAGGTAAAAAGACCACCATGTGAATGTGGAAGGCAAGGGGAAACCACCACATTATCTTTCCAAGACTTCATGGCAAAACATATATCAAAGTTAGTGAAGGACGTTAATGGCTGTCTTAGGGCATCCTCGTCCGGTAGGGACAGTCATGAGCCACAGGTGACACCAGACCGTCATCCAGCTACTGATGGCAAAATCTTAACTAAAATAAATAAATTTAGAGTAGGAACATGGAATGTTAGGACATTAAATGAGCTAGGAAAGTTGACCAATGTTCTAAGAGAGATGGATAGAATGAAAATGAATATACTAGGCGTTAGTGAGATGAGATGGAAGGGATCGGGCAAAATTATAGCTGACAATCACACAATAATTTATTCTGGAGGGGATACACATGAAAAAGGTGTAGGAATAATATTAGACGAAAAAACAGCCAAGTCAATTAATGGATACTGGTGTATTTCAGATAGAGTTATTATGGTAAAAATCAAAGGCAAACCAATAGACATAAATATTATACAAGTATATGCACCAACAGCAAGCAGTAGTGAGGAAGAAATACAACACTTTTACGACGAAATAGAAATGGCGATGGCTCAAATTGGATCACAAGAAATAAAGATAATACTTGGTGATTTTAACGCAAAAATAGGAAAGGGAAAAATGGAGGATGTAGTGGGGAATTATGGTTTAGGTACAAGAAATGAAAGAGGGGAAAAGCTAATAGAATGGGCAAATATCAATGATATGATAATTGGAAACACATGGTTTAAGCACCATAAAAGACGACTGTACACATGGATAAGCCCTGATAAGAAAATACGCAACCAAATTGACTACATACTAATTAATAAAAGATTTAGAAATGCTTTAATTAATGTAAAGACAATGCCTGGTGCTGACTGTAATAGTGATCATGTACCACTATGTGGACAAATAAAAGTAAGATTAAAGAGAGGGAAAAAATGGTTAAGAACATGAGACTTAATAAAGAGGTTCTGAAAATAGATAAGGTAATGCAAGAACAATACAGAGTGACTGTGAAAAATAGGTACAATGCAATAACTAAAATACAGAGTATAGATGAACAATGGGAAATGTTAAGGGACTCCATTCATCAAACTAGCAAAGAAGTATTACCGGAGAAAGGCAAAATAGCTAAGAAAAAGTGGATGAATGAAGATATCTTAAAATTGATGGATAAAAGAAAACAGAGTAAAAATGACAAACAAGAATACGCTAAGATAAATAAAGAAATAAAAGATAAATGTGGGAAGGCTAAAGAAAGTTGGTTAAACGAGCAATGCAAAAAAATTGAATTAAATTCCATTCAAGATACAAAAAATATGCACAGACAAATCAGTGAGCTTACAGGAAGAAAAATAAGAATAAATACGGGGTGTTTGAAATCAAAAACAGGAAAGATAATATTAGAGAAAGATGCTATAATGAAGAGGTGGAATGAGTATATAAGAGAATTATATGTAGGAGAAAGGGAAGAATTAACAGAAGATAGTAACTTAGAAGGTCCACCTATTCTGAAAGAAGAAGTCGCTGACGCTATGAAACGTATGAAGAAAGGAAAAACAGCTGGGCCAGATGAAATCACAATAGAAGAATTAGAAGTATTGGGAGAATTTGGAGTAGATATATTAACCAAAATGTTGAATGATATTTACAGCAGTGGATATTTACCCAATGATATGCTGAAATCTGTATTTATAGCTATACCAAAAAGACCAGGAGCAATTGATTGTGAAGATTTTCGTACAATTAACCTTATAAACCATATCACTAAGCTTCTACTCAGAATCATAATGAGAAGAACCAAAAAGAAAATAAAAATGGAAATTTATGAAGAACAGTATGGATTTGTGGAAGGAAAGGGCACAAACAATGCAATTTATACATTACGGACACTAATAGAAAGGTCAATAGAGAAACAGAGAGACATATATTTGTGCTTCATAGATTATACTAAGGCATTTGATAAAGTAAAACATGATGAACTGATTAAAATGTTGGAAGATATCAACATTGATGGAAAAGATTTAAGAATAATAAAGAATGTTTACTGGAACCAAGTAGCAGCAATTAAAATGGGAAATAAAGAGGGTAGTTACGAACAGATAAAGCTAGGAGTACGACAAGGGTGTGTCTTGTCACCAGATCTTTTCTCCCTGTATAGCGAAGTAATAATGAGAGAGATCAAAGAGATGCCAGGAATACTAGTTGGAGGTTATAATATAAATAATATACGCTATGCAGATGACACAGTATTGGTGGCAGATAATTCAACAGACCTACAACAATTATTAGACGTTGTAGTAACAGAGAGTGCAAGGAAAGGACTCTCCTTGAATATCAAGAAAACAGTAACAATGGTAATATCAAAGAAAATGGTGACACCAAAATGTGACATAAAAATAGAAGGGAAAATCCTTAACCAAGTTGATAATTTTAGATACCTAGGGGCATTTATAACATCAGATGGAAGATGTACAACAGAGATTAGGAGCAGAATAGAGCAGGCAAAAGCCGCATTTCAGAAAATGAAGAGTATCTTATGCAATAAGTCACTATCACTGAATGTAAGAAAGAGAGTGCTGAAATGCTATGTAGAACCAGTTTTGCTGTATGGCAGTGAAGCTTGGAATGTAAATGAACAAATTAAGAAGAAATTAGATGCAACAGAGATGTGGTTCCTGAGACGAATGTTGCGAATTCCTTGGACTGCCAGAGTAACTAACGACGACTGCCTGAAACAGGCTAATGAAACTAGAACATTATATACAACAATAAGACAGAGACAAACAGCTTTCTTCGGTCATGTGATGAGAAGAGAGGCATTGGAGAACATCGTAACAACTGGAAAGATCGAGGGGAAGAGAGGCAGAGGTAGACCAAGAGAAGTGATGCTGGATGGATTGAGACGGTGGCATGGAGGAATATCAGCAGCAGAGTTGATCCAGAAAACCAAATACCAATATCTGTGGAGAGCCATGAACGCCTACGCCAGCCGGCATGGCACTTGATGATGATGATGATATAATAGGCGGGGAAGTGAAAACGCAGTTAAGAAGAGCTGGCCGAGACGACATGAAACAACTCGATACATTGCAATACATAATTGACACACATAACCTAGTAGACGCATTCATACACAAACACCCCAATAGTCACGATACAACGTACAGAAATCATGCACACAACAGATCATCTAGGTTAGATAGAATATACGTACCAACAACACACCACATAACACAAGCTAAACACCTACAAGAAACTCTCCAGTATACAGACCACAAAGCTATACTAGCACACATCACTATAAATAACACACCCACACAGCCTTTCAAACGATCACCACACTGGAAATGTAATAACACATTACTCCAAACCACAGAATATATACAATTTATGACAGACCTGATACATTCATACACTGATAGTATACCAACTGACAACATTAGACAATACTGGGACTTACTGAAAAACACAATACGGAGCAGGACACAACAACTAGCATCCATCACACACAAGAGACGACTACAACAAGAACAGATCATACAAACAGCAATACATTAAGCAAAGCAAACTGACAGAAACTCACCATACTTGCATGCATTAGAAATGCAACTGGAACAACACCAACAGGATAGATACCTGGGTGCACTAATTAGAACAAAACTCAACACCATCACACAAGAGACACCCAGCAAACAATACATGGCAATAGAACAAAACATACAGCTTAGCAAACAGATAAACACAATAATAGACATGCAAGGAATCACACAAACAAAAACCACACGTATAACAGAAGCATTCCAGCAATACTATACACACTTATTTACAGCAGAGACAGTAAACACACAAATGCAAGATAGCTTCTTACAATATACAAAAAAGATATCAGACACAGACAAAGAGATATTGGACACACAATTGAAATTAGAAAACATAACACATGCGCTTAGTAAAATGAAAAAAGACAAGACACCAGGACCAGACGGATTAACAGTAGAATTCTATCAACAATTCTTTCCTATCATAGGTAACCTTCTTCCAAAAGTCTATCAAGAAGCCTTTGACAAACAAGAACTCCCTGACGGTTGCAACATATCTTATATAACACTTATACACAAAGCAAAGACAGACAAGACACAACTGAAAAATTACAGACCAATTTCACTTCTTAACACAGATTACAAAATTCTGGCCAAATCACTAGCACACAAAATCACACAATTTATACCAAAACTAGTGCACCCAAACCAGCAATGCAGTGTACAGCACAGGAATATACAAAACCACACACACCTCATTAGAGACATTATAACGTACACACACCAGAAAGACTGTCAATCCCCCCTCTTGTCTTTGGACCAAGATAAGGCATTTGACAGAAGCGGACACTCCTATTTGCACAAAACCCTAGAACACTGCAATATAGGACAGTACTACAGAAAGTGGATACAGATTTTGTATAACAACCCTGAAAGCAAAGTTTTAGTGAACCATTCACTGACTGCTAGCTTCAGGCTGACAAGATCTGTAAGACAAGGGTGCCCACTATCACCACTTCTGTATATACTGACATTAGAGCCATTATTAGGAAAGATCAGACAAGATACCAGCATTAAAGGAACTTTCATACAGGTAATAGTAGAGGAAAAGGTCATTGCTTATGAAGACGATATTGCATTCTTCCCTACAAGCAACACATCCATCAGAAACATACTGCACACCTTCTCCCACTTTGGGAAAGGCAGTGGAGCCAAAATTAATATACAAAAATCACAAATTATAAGCCTGGGAAGGGCGAAACAAAAGTCTGATTTCCATGCATACCTAACACATACACACAATATGAAACTGTATGGGATCACATTTCCATGTGACCCCAGAACAAGACACAAAGAAACATGGCTACAACTAACACACCAAATCACAGACATGCTACATAGGTATAAATACAAAACATCAACAATATTTGGTAGAACCATAATAGTTAACACATACATCATACCAAAAATAATATACTTAGTGACAGTGTTAAACCCTCCAAAACAGACAATCACAGACATAAATAAACTGATAAGACATTTCATATTTAGTAAGACAATAAACAGCATACAGAATAAAACTCTCATTCAGGATAAGAAACAAGGAGGAATAGCACTTCAGGACATACAAACACAAATACAAGCACTTAGAATCAGCCACATAGGTAATATTATCAGACATCCAGAACAACATAGATTAGCGTTATATTATATAGAACACAAAATAAAACATCTCACAAAACTAAACAATGCAGCAGCACATTATCAGGGCATACTACCATCTTTCTATCACACATGTATACAGGCAATACAAGGACATGAACATTTAATAAATGAAACAACACGAGAAACATACAAACAATTAGTTAGTAAACAAGCACCATCGCTTAAACTGAGAATCAAAAGAGGACAACAATATTTCATGTCAGACTACACATCCACCTTTTCCAACTTACACAACAAACACATCACATCTAAAGCGAAAGAAGTAACTTACAGACTGATTTTTAATATAACTGCCATAATACCCAAATTAGCATTCAGATCCAGACAAATAGGAAAATGCCAATTATGCAGGATCAACACAAAAGAGACAGAAGAACACATATTTTTCACATGTCAAACAGTCACAGATGCAGTGGAAACTCTACAACAAATAATACAAACACACACAGGCAAACAAACAGACATCTACAAGGCAATCTTTCTTAACACTCTTCCTAAAACATCCGAAGGCACACACACAAAACTATTTCAAACACTAGAGGAATACAGAAAATTAGTTTGGACTTGCTTCTACTAATGTTTCTACAACAGACGACATCTGGGAATGGCGATTCTCGTTCGCGACAGCATGGTGGCGTCAGAGCTAGACATTTCCAGTTGGGACAGTGACGATATACAAATACAGGCGTTGAGAGTTCATTCCAGTATACCATTCGTGGTGGTTAATGTTTATGCCCGCAATGCCAGTGTGGACGCCCAGACGTGGCAGTGCTTAAGTGGCATATTAGGCCACCAGAGAAATGTTATTTTCTGTGGTGACTTCAACGCTAATGGCAGATCATGGGGAAACACTTCCTCCAATACACAGGGGGAGGAGCTCGAGACTGCACTGGAAACCATCGACCTGGTTTGTATCAACAGTGGCTGTGTCACCAGGACAGCAAGCCGTCCGGGCGATGAGGACAGTGCTATTTATCTGGCGCTAGTTTCACCTTCACTCACTACAGTGTGTAGATGGGGTGTCCTAGGACACCATGGCAGCGACCACCACCCGTGCAGCATACTGGTGGAGAAAGGCAGAACCAGGCAGCACAAGCTAAAGGTAAAGACGTTCCAGTATGACAGTACAAAGCAAGATGTGGTGAGTAAAATAAGACGTGACAAGCGCAGAACGTTTCAGGGCAGGAAAAAAAGCTGGGAGCAGCCACCGTGGTGGAGTTTCGAGGTGGAGAAGGCTTGGGTGGATAAGCGTAATGCTGTAAGGAGATGGCAAAATGCCAAGAAGAACAGAGCTGGTCATCCTAGTCCCTGCTTGCACTTAGAAAGAGAGATGCACACAAAAGTAAGCTACTTCAAAAAACTGGTCAAGGTTGTTAAAAGCGAAAAATGGGCAGAGGTGTGTCAAAGAGTAAGCACAGACAAGTCACTGAAATTGTTCTGGCGACTACATAAAAGCATGAGTGGTGTAGTCAAGAATAAGAGCATTTCTGACTTCCAAGGTGCTGACCTCATCTGGCAGAGGACTGACGAGGACAAGGGCAAAGCCCTCTTTGAACGATACCTTGAGCAAAACAACCAGACAGACATGGGAGGCCGAAATCTGGCCAAGGAGGTCACCTCAGACAGATGCAAGGCCCAGAACACTTCGGATGAAGACACAGTGACAGTGAAAGAAATCAAGGCTGTGCTTCGACGATCAAAAACCAGTGCTCCAGGTCCTGATGGCATAAGATACGACGACATAAATAGGTGTACCGACAATGAGCTAGAGAAACTAGCAGACATGTACAACAACAGTATAGGGAGTGCTAGCATCAAGGAGGAATGGTTACACAGCTATCTGATTCCTTTGCCGAAGCCTGACAAAGACCACAAAAAAATTCTGGGATATCGAATTATAACCATGCAGAATACAATAGGCAAGCTGCTGGAGAAGGTAATTGCCAGGAAAATATCAAGCCAACTAGAGAGGCAAGGTGTTTTCCCACCCACCCTGGGTGGGTACCGTCCAAAGAGAGAAACCTGGACCAATGCAGCAGTCTTTGGCCAGGATGTCTATGAAGGTTTCCACTCAGGCACTGAAACCGTTGCTGCAGCGATTGATCTTGAGGACGCATACAACAGAGTACCACTGGATTTTTTAATGTTTCAGCTTCTCGAACTAAACGTAAGTCCATTCCTCCTTAGTTGGATCGCTGCAGCCCTCTACCAACGGAAAGTAGTTTTTAGATGTGGCAGTTGGACTTCGGAACCAACAACAATATATCCTGGCCTACCACAGGGATCACCATTATCTCCGGTACTGTTCAACGCCTACACAGTGAGAATCACCAGTGAGCAGATCACTGGACCTGGCAGGACATTGTCATATGCCGATGATGTTTTAGTGTATCGTCAGTGGAAGGATAGAGAGGAGGTTGCTGTGAACTACAAACCGAACTCAATCGCATAAGTACTTGGTGTGATGAAGCTGGGGCAATGGTCAACCCAACAAAGGCAACAGTGACTTGGTTCTCGTTGAATAATCATATTGTCAACACTCCAACACCAACTGTAATGCTGTGTTCAGAGACGGTGGAAAGAACGCAGGCAATGAATTACCTGGGGATACGGTTTGATCGAAGCCTTGCTTATAATGTGCACATAGACCAAGTGATAACAAAGGCCAAGCGGGGTTTGGCAGCGATGCGGCTGATGGCGGCAGCAAACTGTGAGCAGCGCCATCTATGTCTTCTGTACGAGGGGTTGGTCATGTCTGTTTTGGAGTATGCAATGGCAATCCTGACTCTCAGCCATAAGCAGATAGAAAGGATGGAAAAGATACAGAATGAAGCTATGCGCATTATTCTTGGATGTACAAGAGATACAGCATGCAGGGCGATGCGCTACCTTCTTGGTTTTCCAACCATTGAAGAGAGAATACAAGGTTGCAGGGCACGCGCCTACCTCAGAATTAACGCAAACACACAACATCCACTGCATAGTGAAATTAGGAAGGTGAAGGGCAGCAGGTTAAAAAGAGGACGGTCGTGGATGGGTCAAGCCGAAGACATTCTTCAACAGGTGTGTTCACTTGAGGACTTAGAACCTGGCGAGGAGTGGGTGCAAGTGCCAACAGACTTCTGCACATCCTTTTCAGTTTGCATCCAACTAGATAGAAAATGCAGACATGAAAATCCGGCTGCTGTGGAGGCTGAAGTACAAGCGTTGATTTTCGAGAATTCGCTAGACGGTGACGCGGTCATCTACACAGATGGGTCGGTCGTCCGACATGTGAAAAGCTCATGGACCTTTACAGCTCGGGCCGGAGGGAGAATTGTGAAGGAGGACTCTGGTGCTTTCACTGAAACCACAAGTAGCCTGACCATGGAAGTCATGGCAGTAAGTAAAGCAATAACATGGCTCGAGACACAGACATTCACTAGGGCTTGTTTCCTTAGTGACGCAATGAACATGATCAAGAGGATAGAGGAGGGGTCGATCCGAAGAGAATGGTTGCTGCCTTTGGAGCGGTCTCGACTGGCAAAGATTAGTTTCATCTTCGTGCCAGGGCATGCGGGAGTACAAGGAAATGAGCGGGCTGACAAGCTCGCAGGTGAGGCTACTGTGGAGGGCGGACGCGCCATGGACCAGGCCGACATTCTGAATGCTCTACGAGAAGTAAGACTTTTGCGAGAACCAAGTGATGACTGTGAATCTACAACAATGGCCAGACTGCGAGAGCAGCAAATTAAAAGAGGGGTGGCCAAACAAGAACACTACGCAGGAAGCTAAAGGAGATTTATAAACCAACACAGAACTAGCGTCGTTAGCCGCTACACGTTGCGGGATTTGCTGAGGAGGGGATCCGAGCACTTATGGACTGAATGGTTCGATGTGCAATGAGGATGATCTGTCGACTAACTAACTAACTAACTAGTTTGGACTTGCAGAATCAAGGCATGGTTCAACTTCCTTACATATAACAGAAACTTATTTTTACTAATGTTCAAATACAAACTAGCTACTATTTTTCCTGACTGAAATGTATAAATTTCCTTAATTTCATTTACTCGTGCAATTAGGAAAAAATGCCATTATTATTAATAAAAAAAAAAAATTAATAATATCAAAATCATCTAAGATGTTTTACACCCGATCGTCTTCACAGACGATATTTGGTTTCTGCTGTAAGACACAAATCTAAAACATATAGCAGTGGTGAACGGGACTGTCCCAGCCCATCCCTGCTGTGAAAAAGTTTAGAACGTGTGTGCGTCTCGCGAGCCCTGTGCGTGGCTTATTTTGTTAATACTTGGGAACACTTCTGACTAGGTGGTAACAAGCATTGGAGAGCGCAGATAGTACACGCCGCAAATTATTCCCCAGGGTGCTTTGAATCACAGATCCACCCCTCTCCTCCCCCAAACAACTTTAAAGAGAAATATATAGCTCTTCTGGCCTAGGTACACAAAGGCTTTGTGAAAACTGGCTGCGTATCCGCTGTAAGACCCGGCGACCGGCCCTGGTGTATCTAGTGGCTGGTGGTCACTAGGCAATTTTGCGTTCAGCGGTTTGCCCTTTGCCTAAATTCAACACGATTCCCCAGCAAGAGTATAAACATTGTTGTAGAATACAAAAGGCTAACATGTATGGTATTTATATGTTGTGTTGTTGTTTGTCCATCAAGAATGATGATGACCATTCCTTTCATCCAGTGGGGTTAAAAGTATGGAGCCGTGAGTTCTAAGATGGCTGTTAAGGCCTATTTTGGCTCGAAATGTTCTTTGACAATGTGGACAAAGATTGCTTGACGATTCTGGAGGAGGATTTTCTGCAGTGGTTTTTCTGTTCTGTCTTTTCTTCACAGCTCTTGCAGTCCTCGTTGCCTCACAAGTGACTGCACCCTTGCGTAATGATGCACGCCACGAATTTCGGTCTCTGGCTGCAGTCTCCCATGTGTCATGATGAATTCCAAAAGCATTCAGTGAGATTTTCAGAGTGTCTTTAAAGCGTTTCCTCTGGCCACATTGGGAGCGTTTACCACAACGCAACTCGCCGTAAAAATTCGTTTAGGCAGCCTGTGATCTGGCATGCGAGTCAAGTGACCAGCCCAGTGAATCTGATTCTTCATTAGTAGAGTGTGGATACTGGACATGGACGCTCTTTCTAGGACTTCAGTGTCTGGGATCTTGTCTTGCCATTTAATCTTCAGTAACTTCCTAAGGCAGACTGTGTGGAAGTGGTTTAATTTCCTGGCGTGTCGCTGATAAACAGTCTAGGTTTCACAAGCATATAGCAGTGTGGATAATACAACTGCTTTGTAGACTTTCAGCTTTGTTTGCAGGCTTATTCCATTTCTGTCCCATACATTCTTGTACAGTCTGCCAAAGGCCGCGCTGGCCTTGGAGATTCTTGCAAGTATTTATATATGGGTAGCCAGGTATGGGTGAATTCTTGTAGGTATTTATGTAAATATAATTATGATTCATACGCATATGGAAATCCCCCCTCCCCCCCCCCCCCAAAAAAAAAAATGGAAGCCACAATTTAAATAGAATGAAAATGTAAAGGTTATTGCCCAAGATAACGGATATCCATGTACTATTATCTGCAGAAAGCAAGAGATAGATCAAGATAGAATGTGTGTGTGTGTGTATGTGTGAGAGAGAGAGAGAGAGAGAGAGAGAGAGAGAGAGAGAGAAAGCGAGAGAGAGAGAGAGCGAGAGAGAGAGAGAGAGAGAGAGAGAGAGAGAGAGAGAGAGAGAGAGAGAGAGAGAGATGGACAGGGGTAACATGCATTCCACTTGTGGAGATGGAAATGAAACGAGGGATGTGTATTTACATGCACTATGCCATAAATGTCATATTATCATAACTGTATATGCATGTATTTGTTTTATTAACGCATGTGACACATACCACTAACAAACGGCAATGCTCTGTAATATACACAAACAAAGAAACACACACTACACCTTATAAATACACTTTGCTTTGTATGAAATAAACGTTGAAAAAAATAAACATACTTTTGGTGACTTTCTTACGATTCAGCTCACTAGCTTATTCAGTAAATGTCAAAATTGCATGTTCACTTTCTTCTCTATCGGTAACTTTGATCGCATGACTATTGGTTGTCCCAGTCAGGGCTGGCACATCCTCATCTGCAAGGAAGCTTAGAATTTGATTACATTCTTTCTTCTCTTTCTGTGACAACATGCTGACTTTGAGACGGGGTAGCGGACATGTGTAGGCAGGGGCTAGCCGCTGAGCACAGACACTGACTGCTGGAGGTTGAGACGGGGTAGCGGACATGTGTAGGCAGGGGCTAGCCGCTGAGCACAGACACTGACTGCTGGAGGTGGTGGAGGCGCTGGGGCTGGAGGACGACCCACAACATGGCCCACGGTTGTTGCTGGAGCAGACCTGACCTTGACGTTGTGAAATGGTGTATGCTTCATTTCTACCTCCATCACATTACGCAAGATGTCTGTCACTGTTTCTCTTTATATATCTTTATACCTTGTGTGTGTGTGTGTGTGTATATATATATATATATATATATATATATATATATATATATATATATATATATATATATTGGAAACAACAAGCTGCAATAAGGATTGAAAATGAAGTGGGACAGTATCAGCCAATTAAGAGAGGTGTTAGGCAGGGATGTGTGATGTCTCCAGATCTTTTTTCCCTGTACAGTGAAAATATTTTCAGAAATGTAGAGGATATAAATGGAATCAGCATTGGAGGACGAAACATCAATAACATTAGATATGCAGATGATACAGTATTAATTGCAGACAATGCGCAGGACCTGCAACAATTAGTAGATGCGGTTGTTGTATACAGTGAGCAACTGGGTTTAGAATTAAATTGTAAAAAGACTCAGGTTATGGTCGTCAGTAGGAAGGAAGAAGTGCCACAATGTAATATACAAGTAAATTGAAATATTCAACAAGTGAATCGGTACAATTATCTTGGAACAGTTATAACATCTGATGGGAGATGCCTTGAAGAGATTAAAACAAGAATCGCCATGGCGAAAGTAGCCTTTAGCAAGATGAAAAACATTCTGACCAATAAAAAGATGTCAAATGAAACGAGAAAAAGAGTGTTGAGGGGATACATAGAGCCTGTTCTTTTGTATGGATGTGAAACTTGGACAATGAGCAGTCAAGCTGAAAAGCATCTGATGGCTGCAGAAATGTGGTTTCTGAGGAAAATGCAAAGAATACCATGGACAGACAGAAAAACCAATGACCAAGTACTACAGGAGACAAATGAACATCGTAAACTGATTAGAGAAATTAGACGTAGACAGTCAAAATTTTTTGGACATGTTATGAGAAGAAATGGATTGGAGAACTTAGTGACAACTGGCAAGATCGAGGGGAACAGACCAAGAGGAAGACCGAGAGGAAAATACCTGGATGGCTTGGCCACATGGCATGGAAGAGACAGGAACACTGAGCTGATCCACGACACTGGTGATCGAGTGAAATGGCGAGTCATGACCGCCCACGCTTTCTGGCATGGCACATGATATATATATATATATATATAATATATATATATATATATATATATATATATATATATATATATATATATATATATATATATATATATATATAACAGAATGTATGTGTGTGTATGGGTGGGTGGGTAGTTGGGGATGTATTGGATGCGTTCGATAACGGTCCATCCGATTGAGATGAAATTTTCTACACGTCTTCTTTTCACTCCCATGCAACCAACTGTAATAGATTCTTAGGGTGCAATAATCTATTTACTTAATAAAATTTCATTTTGTAATTACATGACTTAACATAAGAAAAATTTTATAATGGGACATAACTTTTAGTAGCATTGCTATATCTTAGGTTAAGTCCCCTGGCTATATTAAGCTAGATAGGTAAATAGATAGATAGATAGATAGATAGATAGATACATAGATCTGACCCGATAGATAGATAGAGAGGGTGGGATAGACGGAGGGAGAGACGGACGGATGGACGGGCAGGCAGGCAGGCAGACAGATAGATAGATAGATAGACAGATAGATAGATAGATAGATAGATAGATAGACAGACAGACAGACAGACAGACAGACAGACAGACAGACAGACAGACAGACAGACAGACAGACAGACAGACAGACAGACACAGTCGGGAACGGGAACTTATATGACTACTTATATGAATTAAATGAGATGCTCCCCACCATGGGCTGGGCGAAGCTGGGCCGGGTCAGACAGACAGACAGACAGACAGACAGACAGACAGTCGGGAACGGGAACTTATATGACTATTTATATGAATTAAATTAGATGCTCCCCACCAGGGACTGTGTGAAGCCGGGCCGGGTCAGACAGACAGACCGACAGACAGACAGATAGTCAGGAACGGGCGCATATATGACTACTTATATGAATTAAATGAGATGCTCCCCACCAGGAGCTGGGCGAAGCCGGGCCGGGTCAGACAGACAGACAGACAGACAGACAGACAGACAGACAGACAGACAGACAGACAGACAGATAGTCGGGAACGGGAGCTTATATGACTACTTATATGAATTAAATGAGATGCTCCCCACCAGGAGCTGGGCGAAGCCGGACCGGGTCAGACAGACAGACCGACAGACAGACAAACAAGCAGACAGACAGACAGACAGACAGATAGATAGATAGATAGATAGATAGATAGACAGATAGATAGATAGATAGACAGATAGATAGATAGATAGATAGATAGATAGATAGATAGATAGATAGATAGATCCCCACCAGGAGCTGGGCGAAGCCGGGCCGGGTCAGCTAGTGTGTATATATATATATATATATATATATATATATATATATATATAAAAGAGAATGTGTCAAAAATAAATAAATAAAAATAAACACAGTTCCATCGTTCAATCAATGGTGTTCAATCATTAAAACGGAAGTGATGTACGATGTTTTAGTATGCCTTGACCTTGTATATAAAAAAAAAACTAACAAAAAAAAAAAAAAAATAGCATTCGCACTGCGACCGGTGTTGCCATTTTGACGCTTTTCGCACTAAATTTAGTGCTGTTTAAAGTAATTTAGTGCCAACATTTTGCGTTTAGCGTGGCCGCGCGAATTTGGTGCTTCACAATTATTTTTTTGGGGGGTGCTTTTTTGGGGTGTGGGTAAAAATTACTTTAAATATCATTTTGGGAACAATAAAAGCTGAATGTGAACTGAAGCGATGGAGTAAAACAGTCTTAGTACATTAATGCCCAATATTCACGTAATTTAACTCCCTTTAATACGATTCAGTCGAAGTGAGTGACACGTGCAGGCAATATGCAATGCGTTAAAAGATTGTTTAAACAAGAATGGGCTTGAGTTGCAAGGACTTGTTGCACTCGGCACTGACAATACATCTGTCATGACAGGTGTAAACAATGGAGTATATACAACATTAAGATTCGTAGTTCCTCATCTGGTATTAGTTAGGTGTGTATGTCATTCCCTTCAGCTAGTAGTGTCACAGGCTGCAGCTGCTTGTCTGCCCAGGAACATAGAGTTCATGATCAGAGATACATATAACTGGTTTTCTCACTCAAGTCTTCGTCAAGCAAAATACAGAGAGCATTTTGCTTCAATAAATGATGGACAATATCCTCTGAAGTTTGTTCAATTAAGCCAGACACGATGGATTTCCATTCAATCTGCCATTGTCAGAATATTGCAGCAGTGGGTCGAGTTCAGAACTCATTTCGATATAGCAAGACTCAACGAGCGCTGTTATACAGCAGAACTTCTAAATTCTATGTTTAGCGACATGAAAAACTATGTATATCTCATATTTCTCAAGCGTATTCTCGGAGAAGTTCAAAGTGTGAATAAGAAATTCGAAGCAGATATGCAGGATCCAGCAAAACTACACAGCGATCTTGTCCAACTCACTGATTCTGTCAGTTCAAAGATTGCTATTCCTGGGGAAAAAATAACAGAAAGTGATGCTATCCAAGATTATTTAGATCCTAATCCCAATCTAGGTTATGAGTTTGAGAAAGAAATAGCAGGCTACCAGGTTCCTGATGAGAAAGAAACTCGTGGAAGGTGCGTCCAGTTTTTAATAGAGCTATTGACACAGCTGCGTTTACGTACACCCGATAACGTTCGAGTGTTGCAGTCCATGTCATGTCTTAGTGGAAGTGAATGTCTACAGCCAATGAAGCCCTGTGTATTGGATCTTGCTAAAATGTTTGTAGAAGATGCAGCTACTCTCACCCGCATCGATTTCCAGTGGAGAAAACTTCATCATATGCAGTGGACACAGACCTCTGACACACTTGGACTGTGGGCAGAAATAGCCTCATACAGGGATGCCACCGGTGACAATCCTTTCCAAGATCTTACAGATTTAGCTTTAACTGAGCTAATTTTACCTCATTCTAATGCGGACGTGGTGAGCATTTTCAGTCAGATGGGAGTTATAAAATCAAAATTGCGGAACAGACTGAGCATCAAGAGTTTGACAGCTGTTTTGATTATTAGATATGGAATGAAAAGATATGGCAAATGCTGTCATGATTATAAACTACCTAAGGATATTCTACGAAAAAAAATTGATCACAGGATCACATACACGTTTCTTTCAATCATCATCATCATCATCATCATCATCATCATCATCATCATCATCATCATCATCATCATCATCATCATCATCATCATCATCATCATCATCATCATCATCATCATCATCATCATCATCATCATCATCATCATCATCATCATCATCATCATCATCATCATCATCATCATCATCATCATCATCATCATCATCATCATCATCATCATCATCATCATCATCATCATCATCATCATCATCATCATCATCATCATCATCATCATCATCATCATCATCATCATCATCATCATCATCATCATCATCATCATCATCATCATCATCATCATCATCATCATCATCATCATCATCATCATCATCATCATCATCATCATCATCATCATCATCATCATCATCATCATCATCATCATCATCATCATCATCATCATCATCATCATCATCATCATCATCATCATCATCATCATCATCATCATCATCATCATCATCATCATCATCATCATCATCATCATCATCATCATCATCATCATCATCATCATCATCATCATCATCATCATCATCATCATCATCATCATCATCATCATCATCATCATCATCATCATCATCATCATCATCATCATCATCATCATCATCATCATCATCATCATCATCATCATCATCATCATCATCATCATCATCATCATCATCATCATCATCATCATCATCATCATCATCATCATCATCATCATCATCATCATCATCATCATCATCATCATCATCATCATCATCATCATCATCATCATCATCATCATCATCATCATCATCATCATCATCATCATCATCATCATCATCATCATCATCATCATCATCATCATCATCATCATCATCATCATCATCATCATCATCATCATCATCATCATCATCATCATCATCATCATCATCATCATCATCATCATCATCATCATCATCATCATCATCATCATCATCATCATCATCATCATCATCATCATCATCATCATCATCATCATCATCATCATCATCATCATCATCATCATCATCATCATCATCATCATCATCATCATCATCATCATCATCATCATCATCATCATCATCATCATCATCATCATCATCATCATCATCATCATCATCATCATCATCATCATCATCATCATCATCATCATCATCATCATCATCATCATCATCATCATCATCATCATCATCATCATCATCATCATCATCATCATCATCATCATCATCATCATCATCATCATCATCATCATCATCATCATCATCATCATCATCATCATCATCATCATCATCATCATCATCATCATCATCATCATCATCATCATCATCATCATCATCATCATCATCATCATCATCATCATCATCATCATCATCATCATCATCATCATCATCATCATCATCATCATCATCATCATCATCATCATCATCATCATCATCATCATCATCATCATCATCATCATCATCATCATCATCATCATCATCATCATCATCATCATCATCATCATCATCATCATCATCATCATCATCATCATCATCATCATCATCATCATCATCATCATCATCATCATCATCATCATCATCATCATCATCATCATCATCATCATCATCATCATCATCATCATCATCATCATCATCATCATCATCATCATCATCATCATCATCATCATCATCATCATCATCATCATCATCATCATCATCATCATCATCATCATCATCATCATCATCATCATCATCATCATCATCATCATCATCATCATCATCATCATCATCATCATCATCATCATCATCATCATCATCATCATCATCATCATCATCATCATCATCATCATCATCATCATCATCATCATCATCGTCATCGTCGTCGTCGTCGTCGTTGTCAGCGACTTGTGCGCTCAAGACTCCCCTACTTTCGCACTGCACGAAATAACAACTCGTGACATTTGCGAAAGGAATGCAATTTATTCAGAGCCGACATTTGAATGGCTCTACGAGCGTTATACTTCATCATCATTATACAACATGAATGCATTGACGTGATGATAGATGATGCTAGTATTTCACAATCTAAATGAACAGCCCTATGTTTGCCTATTGCCTAGAAACTATAGCATTGGTCAAGGATACGTCTGCTCTCTCTACCGTCTCCAGTCAGTCTGTCCACACGCTACACATTGCATGGACCAGCACGGACACTCTTCTCCGTGCAGCAGCTATTATTGCGTGCCTGGTCTCGCTAGCACGCTGGCCTGTGAGTACGAGTAACGGGGCCCTTCACGGTACTCGCAAGGACAAGCTTCCCAATTGCTTGGGGAAAGCCCTCGCTCAGCTGTACTCCTCGACCTCTGGTCTGACACAATTGTGTCTCCTTGTGAGGCTATTAATAGCGCTCGGTGTCTCTCCTGTCTGGTGTCTCCCTACTAGCCTAGTATTAACTCCTATTGCCTTTGTAAGGCCTTATTGGGGACTTGACAGGGTCCCCTCCTCTCTGTGAAGGGTTACTTCCCTTTCACTCATATTTGTAACACTTCTGGTCACAAAGAAAAATTGGTTGCTCCAATTTTGTCAAATCTCCAATAAGTTATGACTTTCTACTTTGGGGATAGAACAACTGTCTTCTTCCTTCACTCACAGTGTTTTATCTTTTCACTTGGCTAATTCAGTAGCCTATGTATCAGTATAGTTGGTTCTATAGATATCTTTGGGATTGGTAGTGAACCGGAACCCGTTGTCTTATGACTTATGTCCTGGCTTCTGTCGTTTGACCCTATGTCTTGTGACTTTTACCTATTGACTTCTGTCTCGACCTGTCCTCAAATTGCCCAAAATGACAACCCACACACAAGTTGACTCTATTCTGAGTACAACACATGAGCACAAAGTGTTCATGTTCCCATTAATATCCCCTCCAACTCTATACACACAGTTCTACTGTTCACCTTCTCGCTTCCGCATGTGAAAAGCTATATTCACTGTTACATTTAGGTTTCTAATAGTTATTGTGTCCCCTGACTTTAGAGTTGTTGTTCTTTGAGATGAATGGTGTGTGCAACTTTTATGTGTTTGTTTTCCTGTTTGTTTGCTTGTTTTCTAATAAACTATAGTGTACTTAACTCTCTAACATGTGTATGCGTTAGTGTACTAAATGTGTGTGTTCCTTCGAGCGCCGTAAATCGGTATATTGTGGTTACAACCGTTCGTTATTATTATTTGTGACCACAACTCGGCTTTCTGAAGCTCAAAGTACGTTCTCTATATACTCTATTACAGTGTGGCTGTAACACACATAAAAACCCGACAACACACTGGTTACACAGATGACACAGACAAGTCAAATAAGACGTTTGCAGCGGTGGAAAGAAAAAAAAATTTCCGCTGTTTTTCTCTCTCGCTCTCTTTCATTCAATGTTTACTAAGTTTTTGCATTCTCCCCTCGCATTTATTCTTCTTGCATACCTCTTTCATTCATTTTCATACTGTTCTTTCACTCAACCATTCTCTCGTAATTAAAATATATTTCATAGCATCAAATAGATAAATATTATATATATATACAATAAACGATTGGCTGAATTTCAACAGTAATCATGCCAAATGACTGTGCGTTTTGTTTGCACGTGTCATGTCTATACATAATATACATAGTTATGAGGATGGTTTGTTACCGATCCTGTCGTAGTAACTTCCGTAATTTCGTGTGCTGACCTAAATTACCCTCAAGGGAAATAATCTAATAAGTACTTTCATTTAAGTGACTTGGGTTAATTACATTAAAGTTATTTGTGAAAAAAATGATATTAATTCCTACATGGTTGGGTTAGTTTGGAAATATTTTAGATAAATGGATGTATAAATGATTATGATTATATGGTAATAAACTAATATAAGATCTAACACTTGTATTCCTATAATTGGTGTTCTACTACATGGGTTATTAATTAAATGATGGTGATTTCTAACTAACAACTAAGAAAATAAAGTTATATATGCATTTACACAATGTGCAATTGAATAATTAACAGAAAAATGAACTTATAGGTACTGTTAATAAAATAATAATATACATATGTCACAGCTACATTTCTATCTCTAATTACACTAAGTCTACGTCCTCCTCTAACATAGTTCATTTCGACAAAGTCTCTTATGCTCTCCTTCACGGATAGTGTATAAATATAGTTCGCTACTACATTATGTAGGTTCATAGCTAACACTTGAATGTTCCTCTAGCTTATGTGTGTGTCAGCGCATGTTAATTCTGCGTCTGTTTGTTATACTTCCTATAGCACTGTTATATCCACACAGGTTATATATTTGGCGATGATAACGCACTTACGATGTGTCTTAATCACCACATATGGCACTGAGTTATCTAACATTACAGTGTCACTGTTTCTGGTGGTGTATGGTCGATCCCTTCCTGCAACTCAGGTATTTGAATGGATGATGGACGACTCAAAATGTCTGCAACCGTATTTAATCTCCCTTTTAAGTGCTGGATGGTAAATGTGTAATTTTGGAGAATCAAAGCCCACCTGTAAATTCTATTGTTGGTAGGAAGTCCAGACTGCATCACAGACAACGGAGAGTTATCGGATTGGATTACAAACTGTGCTCCTGCCAAAAATCTATGAAACTTTCTCACGCAATAGATCAAACTGAGGCCCTCCAATCTGATGCTGAGTATTTTGATTCAGCAGGAGTAATCTTGCGACTTACGTACATTACGGGGTGGAACGTCCCGTCGTAGAACTGTCCTAGTATCCCAGATATGGATATGGCACTCGCATCTGTGCGTAAGAAATAAGTGAGTTTTGGATTAGGCATACGGAGGATAGGTGAAACGCTGAAAAGATGTTTCAATTTTGATAAAGCACTAATTAATCCTGCATCTTTTACATATAACTTAGCCAAAGCTTTTAAGATGTTAGAAAAAACACTGGTGATTTCCGCCAGATTTGGAATGAATTTACTATAGTAGTTCACTAGACCGAGTAAACTTCGGACCTGTTTCTTGGTCGTTGGCATTGTCAAATTCAGAATCTTAGTAACGATTCTGTCATCAGTTTTCAATTGGCCCCTGCAGATGGTATGACCCAGGAAGTCAATTTGTTCCATGCCCAACTCTACTTTGGACGGCTTCGCTGTGAGCCCAAACATTATCAACCTGTCGAAGGCTTGTCGACGTTTCAGTAGGTGTTTTGTTCCGTCTTCCGTATGACTGCATATGTTATCTCTATAAGTCGAAATACTGGTCGCAGTCGCGTTTACCGTAGGACCTGGTAATTCCATACCGTAGGACCTGGTAATTCCATCTCGTCCAATCCTGTTGTGCTGCTAGCTGTGTGTGTTGTTACCTAGCTAAGTGTGTTTGCGTTGTCGCTGTCGTGTGTCGCCCTACCTAGTGAAGTTGAGTTGTGTATGTCTGTCGTCTCATTGGTCTCATGTTGGTGCAATTTGTTCGTCTGTCTGTTGTTTTTGTCGTAAAAAGTATGGTTTTAGTATGTTGATGTGAAATATCTCTAAGTGTCCTTTTATCGATATTTCATGATCCGCATCTGATATTTTGCGTTCAACGTTGAGAGGCCCTTGGCAAGATGTTAGTACCATATTATGTTTATCAGGTAGTCGAATCACAACCTTCTGGTTTGGTTTAAGGTGAATCTTTTTTGTACCCTTGTTTGGATAGTTGTGGTTTCCATTACTCGACACCTGCATTAGGGGTCCAGCAATATCGACCGCTATACTCTCAAGTGGTCTAGGTGCTATTACTGACCGTTGCACTTCGGTCTTTACATGCTTTTTCTTTCGTACACGATGTTGACAAACAGTACAAGAACGATAGAACATTTTTATTTCCGAACAGAATTTCGGCCAGTAAAATTGTGATAGAATTCTGGCTCGCGTTTTATGGTAGGCCAAATGTCCAGCAAACGGTGATTCATGTGCGCTTTTCAGCACATTGTGTCGGTATGTTACAGGTAACACCGTCTGCTGAATTTCATGGTTATTATATGTGTAATAACGCATGAGAATTCCGTTAACCTTTTTAAAGTACCAAGAAGCATTTTTAGAAACTTTCTTTCGCTCACACAACAAGTTAAAATACGGTGTGATTGTTTGGTCGGTGCTTTGTGCCTCGATCAACTTTTGTCGAGTAGTGTTGGTATCTGCACCACTTGGTGTTAATAGCTGTAGCATTTCATTTTGTAAGTCAGTATAGTTTGTTTCTGTATCTGACTTAGTTACAGCGTTGGCCATGTGTGTTTCTTTCCAGGCTTTTATGTTGTCGTCTGTACATTCTTTCAATGCATCTAGGCACCCCAAAATAAGATCCGTACATGGATCTTGGAGGATCGCGCACGTAAATGTGCCGGTAAGGAACGGGGTATTGATATGCGCTTTTGCCAGTGGATGTTTCTCGATGGTTCCAGAGAAAGTACGGCATTTGACAAATTCACCCGTATAATCTTGTGGTCTAGCAAGTTCTCTCCTTAAACCCAGTAGAGTGCTCCCGCTATCAACTAAACATTGGCATGGTTTACCATTGACCAGTGCATCGTAGAACTTAAGTTTACCTCTGGAGGCACATGCTGAGTTAGCATCTTCATTTGAACATGATATTACGTGTCCACATTTTAATCTCCCCTCCGCATGAAACTGCTGGCATACTTTACATGTCTTAAAGTCTAAAATATCGGTTACTGATGATACATTCTGATATTCACTCGTTGGCAACACATTCACAAGTTCCGGATCTATGTCACTCTCATCGTCTGATGATGTATCGAAGAGTGCTGCATTGTTTGCTTTCATTCTCTGTCTTCCAAGACACCTATTGCTATAGTGGCCATAACTTGAACAAAAATAACATTTTACAGCACGTTTAAAGGATGATCTTCTGCTTTCTTGCTTCTTTAACACTGCTTCTATGTGTGACGGATATGTGGGGTTCTTATCACACATCGAATAAGTTGGATGAAAAAAATTGCAATAATTACATCGAGGTGGTTTCTGATATGGTTTGTCCTTTTTACGGTAATCTTTCTGGTTGTAGGATCTATCAGGGACTTTATTTGCAAAAGCTGTAATTTCTGTGTCATGTGATGTAGTTTTAAATATGTCCCGATTAGATGAAAAATAAGCTGACCCCCGTTTCTCTAATTGTTGAATGGAATCAATATCTGACTGTTGTAAGAACTTTGCAAAATGGGTAGGTACGGTAGAAATGACTTTGTCCATTACCATTAGCTCTTCTAGTTTTTCATAGCTGTTACCTACTTTAGCATCTTTAGTCCACTTTTTAAATGTGCTATGCACGTTAGAGATGTAGTCTAAGAAAGTTTCAGTTGCTTTTGGCTTAATGTGTGAGAATTGAATTTGGTACCCAGTAGCGTCCAAAAGAAAATGTTGCATTATCCTATCGTGTATGTACTGGTAATTGTTTCTAAGATCTGTAGGTATGGATTCTATTACTTTTAAAGGCTCCCCACTCAGGTTCCTCATGTAAATCATTGCCCAATCCTCTAAAGGTATTTTCTGTGTTTTTAGTTGGAACTCTATGTTTTCAGTCCATGCGCTGATTGAATCACCTACACTGTATGGTTTGATAAGGCCTTTGTACTTACTAAATTTGTTCTGTTCTTCTTGGCTCTTTTGTTTGCTAGAGGCTATCTGTCTGTTAGAATCTACCTCCATTTCCTTCATCTTTAGTTTGGTAGCCTCCTCGACCTCTTTCAATTCTTTTTGATGTTGCCTTTCTAATGCTCTTTCATCTCTCTCTAAAGCAGCCTTCTTTTCCATGCGAGCTATTTCTTCTTTATACTTTTGATCCGCCCATTTTTCTAGCTTATCTCTAGTGTGGCCCATAGCGATGCCCGCCTGTATACATTCATTTAGTGACGCCATTTTGTGGCGTAATGTTAGTTCAAAATAATACAATAATATTCATACAATAGTTTATAATAATGTGTTAGTAAGTGTACATCTTTTACTGAAAAAGAAGATGCATGATTAAGTTAGAGCATACCAAAATATTCGGAAAATATACTCATCTAATTCTTTGGAAAGAACGGTACTTGGGATGTTCCACCGCTGTCTTTCACACTTATACAATGGTTTGACTTGGTAACACACGGACTGCTTCTGGTTAGTAGAGCAGCAAAAATTAGACACAAGCTTAAGTTGTCAATACAAGCTCATATTTGATCATATTTCATCAAATATTTCATATTTCAATAAGTTGTCATAACAAGCTCATATTTTATGCGAATGATGAATGGAAATGTGATAGATAGTGATAAATGGTATTAATGGATGAATGATATGATCGTCTGAATAATTGTTAGATGATACGTGAGATGATTAGTCGTATGACCGTCGATGTAGTCCTGTCTTCTCTTTTGACTCTGGCGTAACTTTGTTCTAGGCTGCAGTTCGTCGCTAATCTATTTAATGACTTCGTAGAATGGTGACATTGATGGATGTATCACACGCAATGAAATGTACACGGTGGTTACGATGGTAATGTTCACTGATGATTGTATACATTTCAATTGCTTTTAGTATAATAACACACTTTCAAATTAATATTTGTAGAATTTCACACTTAAGCGATTTAATTTGGCTCAATTGTGGTTCACACTCCACAAATTGGTGATCGTATAATTTACCAAAGAAAATTATCTATGGCATGTATAGAAACAAATTTGCATTACTCTGAAATATATCACACAGCAATGATGTCGAATCGTGCAATGAACTGATGCTGGTTCAGAATTTTGTAATTACCAATCAATAGCTGGCGTTGGTTTAGTGGTTTATAACACCACTTGCCTGCTGGCGTTAACTGTTCGTCATCATCATCATCATCATCATCATCATCATCATCATCATCATCATCATCATCATCATCATCATCATCATCATCATCATCATCATCATCATCATCATCATCATCATCATCATCATCATCATCATCATCATCATCATCATCATCATCATCATCATCATCATCATCATCATCATCATCATCATCATCATCATCATCATCATCATCATCATCATCATCATCATCATCATCATCATCATCATCATCATCATCATCATCATCATCATCATCATCATCATCATCATCATCATCATCATCATCATCATCATCATCATCATCATCATCATCATCATCATCATCATCATCATCATCATCATCATCATCATCATCATCATCATCATCATCATCATCATCATCATCATCATCATCATCATCATCATCATCATCATCATCATCATCATCATCATCATCATCATCATCATCATCATCATCATCATCATCATCATCATCATCATCATCATCATCATCATCATCATCATCATCATCATCATCATCATCATCATCATCATCATCATCATCATCATCATCATCGCAGGAGCAAACACAGCCGGAAATAGCTACAGAAACTGAAGAGTTGTTGTCTGACTGGGATTTGGCAGATCTGGAATAAACTTCATTCCAATATTTAGTTGTTGTTTTTTTTTTCCGCGTTTCCATCCGGTTTCATGATATTGCGGTCAGCACCAGCATCTTTCAGCTGTATGTTGATTCCTAGGCTAAGATTACGCTCATCAGTACGCCACGACTTTATGAGCGACCGGCTCCATGCTCTGCTAACCCCTAGTAG
This sequence comes from Cepaea hortensis, assembly GCA_963921405.1. Taxonomy (NCBI): domain Eukaryota; kingdom Metazoa; phylum Mollusca; class Gastropoda; order Stylommatophora; family Helicidae; genus Cepaea; species Cepaea hortensis. The sequence goes on from OY992895.1 coordinate 5,948,309, forward strand.
TAAGGGATGTTGTATTTACACCACAAATCTGGTGCAATACGTCATAGATTACGTCATTTTTTACTATATGAAGGGTACAGCACCAGATTGAAAACTTACCTCATTTTTGAAATTTTGGCGGGTATTTTATTGGGTTACTTCCGGTTGTCCTGTTGACTACTGCCTGTTGACTACTTTCTGTTGTCACTTCCGGTGTCTCCCAGAGGCGGGCGGGCAGCGACGGGTGGCGGCGCGAACCGAACCATACGTCTTCACGCGAACCGGCACGATCCAACGCGAACCGGGGCGAACCGGACGTCGTCACGCGAGTGACTGCGTGGGTGACCGAGCACGTAGTGTGATCGAACCCCAGTCATGTAGATATCGAACCCTTCGATGAGGAGACCGAAGTCAATATGCTAGATTGGAAAAATGCATGATTCCATCACTCGAGTTGCCTCGAGTATCCAGAGTTGGATGCATTTTTTTTCCTCTTATGTAAAAGTTTTTTTTAAAAACTTTTATTGAGTCTTAAAATCGTTGCAAAGTGTAGTGTTTGTGTTTTTACAGAGCGTTGCATGTGGGCATGTAGGTGACATGTGTGCAAAAAATACAAATATTTTATACATTTTAACATTTCTACATTGAATTTGTTGTAGGGTAACCCCTTACTGAAATAACAGCATGATGATAGTGCACCGATATTATTTCCCCTGCTGTCTCCCTCTCCTGTCGGCTCTAAAACCTCAAATTTAATCACCATCACTCAGTAATGATGAAACTGGCAGTATAAAATGTCTGAACCGATCGGAGATGGCGGCAAACGCATCAACAAACAAACAGTGTCAAGATGGTGGGATTGGGAGGTGTAAACAGTATCGGGGTAGTAGTTGCATTTATAATGTTTGTGTTGTTACACGCGTTCTGTGTGTTAGTATTTGTGTAGGTGTGTTTACGGAGCGTTGCATGTGGGTGTGTATGTAAACGTACGTGTGCATATTTTATTCTCTCACCCATTTGGACCTACCACTCTAATTTTCTCCATCACCACTCTCTGGTCATGGTGGTAAAGGCAGGATAATTTTTGGAACCAAAAGGTGATTGTATCAGCAAAGGCAAACAAACAAACCATGAGCAAGGGAAGGGAGGGGGGGGGGGGTCACATGGGAGATGAGGTTATATATTAATAAAGGTAACTATAATAATAATAATGCAAATAAAACCAAATACATCAATAATAATGATGACAGAAATGATAATAATAGTTATGATAATGATCCCACTTTCCAAAACTGATTCCATTTGCTAGAATGATTTTCATAGGAATGGTGTTAGCATAGCATAGCAGGTACATGTAATTGCAACATGCAAATGTTCAATATTAGTAGAAGTAAAAGGAGTTGGTTTTCTTTTTCTCTTTGCTTATTTTTTTTTTCCTTATTTGTAAGGGTTCATTCATTTTTTCCCCTTTTTTGTTGTTGTTGTTGTTGTAAAAAGTAAACAAGCATCTGAATTTGCACAAATATTTACAAACTCACATTTTCTTGTTTCTTACTCGCACTCATGTGTACTAAATTTTACAATCATAAAGAAGTGTACATGTGTTTACTCTGGGGATATCTGTGATATTTTGTGATTACAACATAGGCAATTTTCCATTAGCATATTACATTTCTTGAACACATTTACATGTGAATGGGGGTTAAAGGGAAAAGGGGAATCTTTACATTTTTGTTTCCCTTGCCACTCTCTCACCAATTTGGTTCCACTCCACCAATGCCTTTACCACTCTTCTCTGGGCAATGATGGTAAAGGCAGGATACATATTTGAACCAAACCGGTGTGGGTGTCAGCAAAGGCAACAACAAACCATGAGCGAGGGGGGATGGGGAAAGGGTTTTTGTTTTATTACTAATGAAGACAATAATAATAATGACAAGAAGAGACATACTGAGGGTAATAACAGCAATTTAAAAAAAAAAAACAGCAATGGTAATAATAGTTATGAAGATGATAACATTTTTACAACATGTGATTCCATTTGCTAGGATGATTTTCTTTGGAATGGTGTTAACATTGCATAGCAGGTACACAAAAATGCAAACTGCAGTTTTTAGTAATACTTGGAGTAAAGGAGTGGGTTATATTTTCCTCCTTGTTTTTTTTTCTTCCTAAATGTAGGGGTTCATTCATATTTTCCTCTTTGCTCTCTCTTTCTTTTGTTTTTTAATAAAAATTAAACAAGCATTTGTATTAACACAAGTGTTTACAGTATCATTGGTTTGGTAACCATTTGTGATTTTGTATTCATTCATTCAACACTCACTCACATGATTCAGAGGGGGTGACAAATAGAAAGGGAAATCTTTACATTTTTGTTTCCCTTGCTAAACTCTCACCAATTGGTTCCACTCCACCAATGCCTTTCCTGACCACTAATGATGGTACAGGCAGGACGAATGTTTGAAACAAACCAGTGGGGGTAGTAGCAAAAGCAACAAACCATAAGCAAGGGGGGCACAGGGGAGATGAAATTGTAAATTACTAATGATGATATCAGTAATACTTATAAAATTAATGAGACTAAGGATAATAAGGTAAGTACTGACTACAAGGAAAAGGGGGAAGTCTTTACATTTTGTTTCCCTCGCTACCCTCCCACCCATTGGTTTCACTCCACCAATGTCCCCATGACCACTCTAATGATGGTACAGGCAGGACAAATGTTTGAAACAAACCAGTGGGGGTAGTAGCAAAAGCAACAAACCTTAAGTAAAGGGGGGAACATGGGAGATGAAGTTGTAAATTAATAATGATGATATCCTTAATACTTTTCAAATTAATGATACTAAAGATAATAAGGGTAAAGTAATGATAGTAATAATAATAATGATCATAATAATAATAATAGACATAATCATAATAATAATAATAATAATAATAATAATAAATGTTGGTACGTCTGCTTGACTTCGCCACGTGGTACAGTTCTGGTGTCTGTACTTGGGTGTGTTTGTTTGTTTGTGTCCGTATATATGTGTCTTTTTGTTTATGAATTTGTGTATTTGTCTATAACAGACATATACACAAATCCATAAACAAAAAGACACATATATACGGCCACAAACAAACAAACACACCCAAGTACAGACACAACCACACATACACCGAAAGACAGACATGAATACAAAAAAACAAATACTTGACACACACAACCACACCCCAGTACAGACACAAACACACACACAGACACACAAATGCAAACACAAGTACAGACAACTCATACCATTACTACTGTCACCAAAACATCAGCTATACACATGAACACACCCATACACAAACATGAACAGTGACAAATACACATACAGACATCACGACTGCAGACACAGACACACAAGGACAGACAAACACAAGTACAGACAACTCATAACATTACTAATGTCAACATCAGATATACACAAGTACAGAGACATCACGAGTGCAGACACACACAATCGGAGGCGGGTGCGTACGGGTGCGTGAGAAAACCACCACACACGTTTCGTCAGCGGCGGGGTACGGTTACGTGAGTACACCACCACACACGCTTCGTCAGCGGGGACGTACGGAACAATGTCAATACTAATATTAATAGTACCACCATATGAGGAGGGTTCCCTGTGGCGTTTTGAGATGCTACCAGTAACACCTTGGCCTTGCTATGAATGGGGTGAGCATCATAGTAATGGTAGTTACATAAACACAAAAGACACATACACAACTACAGACATACACAAGTACAGACATTCAAGTACAGACACACGAACACAAACACACGTACAGACAACTATACAAGTACAGAGACATCACAAAAAAAAAACAAAGACACACTTGTACATACAGACATATACAGACATCACAAGTACAAACAACTACTACACACAGAGAGAGAGAGAGAGAGAGAGAGAGAGAGAGAGAGAGAGAGACAAGTACAGAGACATCACAAAAAAACAAAGACACACTTGTACATACAGACATATACAAGTACAGACATTCAAGTACAGACAAGTACACACACAAACACACCCAAAGACAGACACAAGTACACAAGTACAGACACATATACACTTGTACATACAGACAAATACAGACATCACAAGTACAGACACAGGTACACACGTACAAATACAAAGACAACCACACACACGCGTACAAACATACAACCACACCCAAGTACAGACACAGACACACACGTACAAACACAAAGACAACCACTCACACACGTACAAACAAACAACCACACCCAAGTACAAACAAGTACACATACACTTCTACATACAGACAAGTGTAAGTCAAGTACCAGACTGCAACCACTGTGCCACGTGTGACCTCAATGATAACATTACCCGCCACAATGGGAACATTCATAATATACCTGTCAGTTACGTGACAATCTATATAATTCGAACCTACAACGTTACTTACGAACACATCACGAGAAAGGACGACACCCTTAGACACCCAATACAAGGACCTGACAACACGTCCACTTGCACTCATAGTAGCAGAGGATATCCAACCAAATGATAGGGACAGCTTGGCAGCCTTTAAGGCCTACTGCAAGGACCTGTAAATTATGCTACCCAATCAAGTGGTAGTATTAGAAAAAAGTGTCGACCACCGCTACCGGGTGGGTTTGGTATGAGACCTTCATAAAAAAGAAGTATTTAGATATCTTGTGTGATATCTCATGTGTGATGACCTCGACAACAACAGTGTTGTTTTTGATAATCATATGTATGATCAGAGCCAGGAGACAGGCAGGACTACTCAGGCAAGTGTATACCCAAAAATGAATATCACTAAACCAGAATCAAACGGTGTTGAATCAAAAAGTTCACTAATCATGTATGTCATTGATTATGATGTTTTCTTATGACATTGATATAGCACTAAACTGTTTTGATGAATGTGTTGTGAACATATCCCACGTATTTTGGTGATAACATATTGAAACCAAGTGTTTTGTTTTGTTAATTTTCTTTAGTGGTTTGTTTTCATGACGTTGTCTTTTTTCTTGTCGGAGAGAGATGAACAGAGACACATACAGACATGTACAGAGACATTTGATACAGACATGAACAAACTCGGGGGAAAAGTTATGGCAAATACAGAAATATTTCAGTCAAATGTATGAAAAGTAGGAAACTTTGCCAACCAAATAGGGAAAGATACTGACCAAAATACGAAATGTCTCGGCCAAATTTATGAAAAGTATGAAAAATATGTTTCCTAAATGCGAAAAAAGCTAGGTCAAGTAGGAAAATGTGTCAACCAAATGGAAAAAAATATTGACCAAGAAATGAAATATATCATCAAATCTTATAAAAAATACAAACATTTGTTAGTCAAATGGGAAAAGCGTTGGCCAAATACAGAAATAACTCGACCAAACTTATAAAAATCTAGGAAAAAATATTAGTCAACACAACTAAAATGTTGACCAAAGTTATAAATATCACATCCAAACTTATGAAAAGTAGGAAACTTTGTTAACCAAATGTGAAAAAATATTGACCAAGTAAAGACATATTTCAACTAAACTTATAAACTTGTCAGCAAAACTTATGAAAAGAAAAGAAAATCTGTCCGCCAAACTAAGAAATAGGTATGGAAAAGTAAGAACTATGTCGACCAAGTTAAGAAAAAATGTGTTACCAAAATTAGAAAAAAAAATGTAACTTCTGTAGTCAAACGTGTCTTGAACTGTTATCTGAAAAGACATTTCACAATACATAATCATCAACATCACCACTTTCCTTATTTTACATTACCGAAAAGCTTCAATTTCACCGTATCTGCTACAGAAACCCTTATATCCCAAATTTGGGATCTATTAAAGAATACGTAATAGAATGAGATGCACAAAGACAACAAGAACATATCATACACAACAACTCACAAACCAGACTTGGAACTAAATCTCACTACTATATCAGATGAACCTCCCAGCCAACAAAAACAACTACTACTAGAACACAAACATATCTTAATAGAAATCATAATGAAACGAAACACAACCAACACATGACACAGATAAGGACATACAGAGCTTACATTACCAGACAAAACACACGGACTCAACCAAATTTTGCTTCTTGCACTGTATAATTCTACCAACACTTGTTTCCTATCACCAAAACTAAAAGTCTACCAAGAACACAACCACTGGGAATTTGTCCAACATAATACTCATACCCGAATAAACATATAACCCTCGCCAATGAGATTAAGGAAACACATACTAGTTTATTTCTGGTTATAACTGTTTTAATATGGCAGAGAGAAACATGGTAATTAGACTATAGCTGCCTTCGTCACTGAGGTCCTTTTTCTCTGCTCAATGACTATTCTTCTGTGCTTGTCCCTCAGGACTGGGTTCAAAATTTGTTCCAAGTCTAGTATACACCTTTCAAAATTCTCACGTTCTCTGATCACATGATGCCAGTTACCATTGCGTTCTTCGGTGCCAACAATATGGACTGTCAAGAAGTGAGGTTCTGGTGCAAAATTAACCTGTGGCGGTAAATAAAATAAATAAAACTCATTGAAACTTACAAGACGGCAACAACTAGTACTTCAGTAAAGAAAAACAGTAAAAAATTCACAATGAGAAGTGGTAAAAGGCATCAAAACCAGACTGTCGACGTTTTTTTTTGGTCACGTCTTGAGAAAGAGTAAAGGTATAGTCACTGTTGGTTTGTACTATAACCATAGAGAGATGTACATAGAAAACATATATGTATAGCACCTAGGTCTTCTGTATTAGAAATGTTTACAAAAATACACATGTGAACTATGATCATTACTAACCATACAAACCTTATTCGTTGATGAGGAACACCTTCGGAAACCAACAGTAGGATAGTTTTTATTCCACAAAACATTAATTTTCTTGAGAAATTCTGGGCCATGACTACTACCCAAAAGGTCAATATTTTCATCTGAAGACGAATAATCAGCCCAATCAAAGGTTGTCTCTGGCACATCTAAAGCTGCCTGACTGCAACGAGTAGGTTTCTGGCAGAACAAAATGTCTAATGATTAAGCTTGGGTGAAGAAGCCAGAATCAGCCTCCTTCAAAACACTGTCATCTTTAAAACAATTCTCATCTTCTGAACACGATGTCCGTCTATAAAATAAAGCTGTCATTGTACCTGATGAGTGGAAGGTTTCATAGAAAAAGTTTTAAACAACTAGGTTAAAAGTTTGTTTAACAAGTTTCAAAGTTAGGATTACAATGTGATACTATAGAAGAATCTCTGATCTCACACCCATACCACAGATACGACAGTTTGAGTGGAGTCGGAAATTTCTTTCGTTGGCGAGGGTTGTAATCCGTGATTTCGTTTCTTTGTGTGTGTTATGAAGAAGGACGTCCTGTCTTGATAATTTTTTTGGGGCTGACAAAATTGATGTCGGGTTTAACATGGGATGTAAGACAGACTGGGATGTAGTCTCAGCCACTGTGAGTGTAGATTCTATGAGTCCCAATTCTGGACTGGTGTATGGGTTTTCAGGCCAGTAACAACTGACAAGAGGGTGTTTTTGTTGTGTGAAACAGGGGAATTCGTCATGTATTAGATAGACGAGCTATGAACGCCCACGCTTATTGATATGGCACATGCTAATGGTGTTTATAGCACAAGATGATGTTGGTACGTCTGCTTGACTTCGCCACGTGGTACAGTTTTAGCATAGCAGGTCGGTACGCCAAAGATAAAGAATGCATTGCCCGTGGTCAACAGGACACCTGTTAATGATGTTCGTTGCATATATGTGCTGTATATACGCTATTTGGAGGGAGCGTTTACCAAAATAGCTTTGGTCGTCTATTTAGTTTCTGCTTAATTCAATCAGAAGAAAAACATATCTTGTGCTTTTTTATATATATATTTCTTCTGGCAAATAAATACACAGTATTCTAACCGGGGACCTACGCAGTACAAGCTTCAGTGCATTTGCTTCACCGCAGCGATAAAATGACTGGTCGGCGACCGCAGAGCTATAATCTGATTAGCGGTCAGCAGGGCACTTTCTAAGCCAGTGCCGAGCAACGTAGATATTTACCGGAGAGTTCGCCCCGGTTCGTGTTGGATCGCGCCGGTACGCGTGACGACGTCCGGTTCGGTTCGCGCCGCCGCCCGCCCCTGGGAGACACCGGAAATGACATCAGGAAGTAGTATACAGGCAGTTGTCAACAGGACAACCGGAATTAACCCAAGAATATATCCGCCAAAATTTCAAAAATGAGGTCCGTTTTCAATCTGGTGCTATAACCTTCATATAGTAAAAAATGACGTAATCTATGACGTATTGCACCAGATTTGCGGTGTACATACAACATCCCTTACTACTACCCCTCGACCAGGGATGCTACTTTATTACATTTTGAATGAATACCGCCAGTGCTTGTTTTAGTGCTTTCCCCCCAAAAATAGTATTGCAATTTAGCGCTTTTTTTTTGCTCGAAAGTAGTTCTGATTGCGATTTGGTGGATCTGGAATAAACGTCATTGTAATATGAAGTGATAATAACAAATTATAATGTGCTACCTTGTTAAATTTGTAATAACAACAGTTGGTGCTTTTTATTGGTGCTTTCCAAACATTTTTAGTGCTTTTTGGTTCTTTTTTGGGTCGATTTTGGTGCTTTTTCATCAAAGGGAGATGGCAACACTGCTCCCGATTCCGCTCCTCCGCCCGAATCCGTAGTTCATACACGTGTTACTACTTCTAATGAACTGATTTTATTTTCGTGTGGATTAGCTTTCCCTATTACCAGTGTCCCTCGCCAACAGGCGAACCCACTCAGGCTTCTGAAGTACTATTAATTTAACTTGTAATACAACTAATTGGTGTAGGGGCTCCGTGTTTTTGTCTCGACCATGTCATGTGACCAAGCCATCCAGATATTTACTGAATTATTTTTCGTCATTTAATAGAGAATATTTATATGGGAAGTATATACTGAAAGGCACAATATTAACTTTTAAAAGCAGTTAGTTAAAAGCGGAAAATTTACTAACGCGAATGAATATGGATAGCGCAATATTATCATAAATATGTAACAGACAATCTTAACTGGATTCAGTGCCAAACAAAACATGTAGGTTTGGACCCAAACATAGTACACAATTAAATGAACAAGTATTATAATGTACAGGGTGTATTTTTAATGACTGTGGGGTATTTGAAAATATTACTGTTCCAAGTTTTGTATTTACCTATTATGATGCATGAACTGCACAGAGGGTCAAATACAAAACTTGGAACGGCAATATTTTCAAAAATCCGAAGTGATTAAAAATACACCCTATATTTGTCTTTCAGAAAGCAATGGCAAACTACTGAACGTAACCTTTCCAAGAGATCACAACAGAAAAGAATGTTAGTGTTGACTGCGACGTCCTGTAAAGGATACGCAACTAACTAAAATAAATGTCTTTTCTTTGAGCATTGAAATTGCGGAAGATACCGCGAAACGAAACAAATAAAACGATGACGAGTATGGCGATATATCGTCCTTTTGTGCTGGCAGAAATGCACCTCTTGATGGTAGATTACCTATGGAGTAGGTCGAGAGGTGATCGAGCGCCTGTGCGACCAGGTGGAGAAGGCGGGGGAACAGAATGAGAACCCGTTTATGGAAAGAATGAGATCGCGGGGTATCGGCAGGGTTACTAATGGTACCAGAAGCAGCCTAATTATGTGCCCGCCTGGCCTTTCCTCGAAGTGCTAAGCGTCGGCCAGATCACTCCCCGCAGCACCATTCTCTCAATGCCCTGCTGTTCTATCTGTTATTCTACAGAATTCAAAAGGGCCCTAACCACAACTGCCTTCTCATGCACCACTACCCTACTACTTGAGGAAAGTGGGTGTACTGGATAGACGTAATATGCGAGTAGGATGGAAGGGCTATCCCATTCTGTACAAGGCAACTTATTATACAGGGTGTTTGTAATGTCTCATTACACTTTGTATGTAGCACAAATTTGAAACATGAAATACAAGATGCCATCAAAAAATGTGCTAAAAAATTCTTTAAATTAGTTACAATAGTCACTGCTATGGTCTAAATCTGTTTTGGGGGAGCTGGAACGTACCAATGAAGTATTAATTGTTTGTAGTGCAAAGAATTGCTTCAGCAGACGACAGCGGTTCGCTGCCTTTTGCTCCACGGTGGACTGTGGATAATATTTTTTGATGACATCATGTACGTCATTTCTCAAATTTGTGCTACATATAAAGTGTAGTGAGACTTTACGAACACCCGGTGTGTGTATTGGTTCTTGTGTAGAGTGAAAGTAAGTAAGTAGAGAATCATCTTACACGCCTCGAGACACGCAGGAAATATGGTCCAAACTCCATATTTTTATTGTAGCGGGTTTAAAGTGACAACGCTGTAGAGGAAAGAATAAACGCTCTTGAGGAAAGAGTAAACGCTGTAGTGGAAAGAATAAACGCTGTAGTGGAAAGAATAAACGCTGCAGGGGAAATGATAAAAGCTGTAGAGGACAGAATAAACACTGTAGGGGAAAGAATAAACAATGTAGGGGGGAGGATAAACACTGTAGGGGGGAGAATAAACACTGTAGGGGGGAGAATAAACACTGTAGGGGGGAGAATAAACACTGTAGGGTAAAGAATAAACACTGTAGGGGAAAGAATAAACGCTGTAGGGGGGATAATAAACACTGTAGGGGGGAGAATAAACACTGTAGGGGGGAGAATAAACACTGTAGGGGGGAGAATAAACACTGTAGGGTAAAGAATAAACACTGTAGGGGAAAGAATAAACACTGTAGGGGGGGGGGGGAATAAACACTGTAGGGGGGGAATAAACACTGTAGGGGGGAGAATAAACACTGTAGGGGGGAGAATAAACACTGTAGGGTAAAGAATAAACACTGTAGGGGAAAGAATAAACACTGGAGGGGAAAGAATAAACACTGGAGGGGAAAGAATAAACACTGTAGGGGAAAGAATAAACACTGTAGGGGACAGAATAAACACTGGAGGGGAAAGAATAAACACTGGAGGGGAAAGAATAAACACTGGAGGGGAAAGAATAAACACTGTAGGGGACAGAATAAACACTGGAGGGGAAAGAATAAACACTGGAGGGGAAAGAATAAACGCTGTAGGGGAAAGAATAAACGCTGTAGTGGAAAGAATAAACACTGTAGGGGGGAGAATAAACACTGTAGGGGGGAGAATAAACACTGTAGGGGGAGAATAAACACTGTAGGGGGGAGAATAAACACTGTAGGGTAAAGAATAAACACTGTAGGGGAAAGAATAAACACTGGAGGGGAAAGAATAAACACTGGAGGGGAAAGAATAAACACTGGAGGGGAAAGAATAAACACTGTAGGGTAAAGAATAAACACTGTAGGGGACAGAATAAACACTGGAGGGGAAAGAATAAACGCTGTAGTGGAAAGAATAAACGCTGCAGGGGAAATGATAAAAGCTGTAGAGGACAGAATAAACGCTGTAGTGGAAAGAATAAACGCTTTAGGGGAAATGATAAAAGCTGTAGAGGACAGAATAAACGCTGTAGGGGAAATAATAAACACTGTATTTCCATCAATCACGTGCCATGCCGATAAGCGTGGGAGGTCATGTTTTGCCATCTCACTCGATCACCAGAGTCGTGAATCAGCTCTGTGTTCATGTTTCGACCATGCCACGTGACCAAGCCATTCAGGTATTTGCCAGCATGCTGTTGCATCCTCAAACATGGCGTAAAAATATATGCAACAAAACCATGTTGGAATTGAAGAATTTTGGCTAAACTTGAACAACAGGAACAATGATCAAACCTGTGAACTGTGACATACTGAATCCGGACCCATGGCTGACAAAAGTTCAATGCCGTTTTATTGAGCATCTATTTACAAAGTCCAATTACTATATCTGTCGTTGACTCCTTCCAGAGTGCCTGTTCTTACCAGGTCAGCATCCAAAATATAGGAGCTCAAGATATCACGGAGTATCACCTTGAGTGTGACCAGTCTGTCCTTTCATTGTTTCTCTTCTCGTCTAGGTGGTGTCCTCGATTTCCTTCACGTTCAGGATACTAAGCTCTTATATCCATGTTTCTTATCGGTCCATCCCTGGATTCATACTAGTTATTAGCTCCAAGCCACTCCAGTTTATGCCACGATCTTTAAAACATGACTCTCCTTTCCATGTCCTTTCCCAGTCTGTTTGTTGTCAAACAACGTCACTCTCTTGTTCATGTTGGTGCGCACTCGTGCCTGTGCGTGGGTTTACTTATCGGTTTTTCCCGATCTTGTCTATCCATCATCATCATGACTGCATGCTATGTGGCAGTATGCCCCCCTCCCTTTACAAAAAATGATGTAATCATTTTACTTCATCATTTCGAGTTTCAACTGACAGATAGTAGTGTAGACGTGGTGATATACTAGCACGAAATCATGGTTCCCTATACTCATCCACAAAACAAAACAAAAAAATTATTATATGACGGGCACGCTCATCTGTCTACTATCCCGCGGTAGACGTCGTGTAGACAACCCATGGGGAGGCTGTACTAACTAACTATAACAAATCAGTCCCTCATAAGTCCGAAGACCAGCATCCTCTCTAGGTCAAAACCTGGAGTAGGGGACGTGGTTGAATGAAGGCACCATTGAATCCAGACTAGTTACCGCACCATCCACAATCTTTCCACTGTCACGTTTCTTTATCAATTGTGAGGAGATGATTACTGATTATGAGATGTAGACGACGTTTCAATTTCCCACTTACAGCGACTTAACCCAACATCGTTGAATAACTCTGCAGGAAATCTCACAGTGGACTGGAACTTATATTATGAGTGATAACCATATATAATTAGGATTTATCGATCACGACTAAATAACCCTACAATTATCAAGAATAAATATTTAACCGTAACATTATAACGCCATAATGAACATGTTTAACTAATTTCTATAATATTCAAGAACAACAAATAGTATCTATCTCTATGAATCCAATATCTATGACTCCAATATCTATTAATCTAATATCTATGAAATATAAAGTTCATCACAAAGTGGATTCAGATTTTACCACACAGTGTCCTAATCCTCCCCCGATGGTGTTTCCACCTTGTCGTGGTGGGGGAGCTTGAGTTTCTCAATGACCCTGAGAGCTATGCCGGCGGTAGCGTAGCTACCAGCAGGGCCTCCCAAGCCGGACAGGTCAAAGGGTAGAGAACAGACAAAGAGAAACACCCTGGTCCTCCAGGTTGGGGGTTGAAGCGTGGGGTTAACATCCCCACCTTTGTAAAAACCATTTTTGTTACGAAACAGATACATGAGTCTCGAATTCGGACTGACTTATCTGGACAACGACCTTGGAACGTTAAAAGACTTTTGAGATTTGGAACATGGAATGTACGGACACTATATCGAGCTGGAGCGGCCGAAGAACTAACCCAAGAGCTGGTTGAATATCAAATGGATATAACAGCAATTCAGGAAATAAGATGGCCAGGAGAGGGTACTTTAGAGAAAAATGGAATGATTATAATATATGGAGGAAACACCCAAAATAAACATGAATTAGGAACAGGATTTGTCATAAAAAAAAGAGTTATGGGGGAACGTTTTAAACTTTAAAGCTGTTAATGACAGGATTAGTAAATTACGAATAAAAGGTAAATGGAAAAATATAACAATGATTAATGTATATGCACCAGAGAAAGAAGACGATATTAAAGAAGACGTTTACAATGATCTGGAAGATGTTATAGAAGAAACCCCCAAACAGGACGTCCTGCTGGGAGACTTCAATGCAAAAATAGGTAGAGAGAAAACTAATTTAAAAAAGTGGCCGGTATGGAACGCCTACACACAACTTCAAATGATAATGGATGGAGAGTCATCAACCTGGCAGAAGCCAAAGGACTGCAGATTAGCAGTACCAGACTACAAAGAAAGGATATACACAAACAAACTTGGAAATCATGTGACAAGAGAACCTATAATCAAATAGATTACATTTTAATTAACAACAGAAATGCATCAAACATACAGCAAGTTAGAAGTTATAGAGGAGCTGAGTGCCACAGTGACCACTTCCTCGTTGGAGCAAAATTTAAAATAAAACTTAAGAGAGCTTTCTATACTAAATTACAAAGATCACACCCAACATATAACAGAGAAAAACTACAAGAAATTACAGTTAAAGAGAAATTTACAGATGAAATAAAATGTAAACTTGAAACTCTGCAAAACCCTTTGGAGGAAAGCGTTGACCAAACTTGGTTGAACATCAAGAATACAATTCAATCTACTGCAGAAGAATGTCTCGGTGTGTTAACCACGCATAGAAAGAACAGATGGTTCAATCAAAAATGTGAAGAAGCAGTCATTAGGAAAATTAATTCCAGACATTTATGGTTAAATGACATCAACAACATCCAAAAGGAAAAGCATTATAGAAATGAATGTACAGAGGCTACAAAAATAGTCCGACAGCAGAGGCGGGAATATATGAGTAATATAATCAAAGATATCGAAACTAATCACCAGAAAAATGAATCCAGAAAGATTTTTAAAGAACTGAAGCCAATGAAACGAGGGCACCAACAAAACACATATGGTTTAAAAGACAAAAATGGGAATATGATCAATACCAATGAGGAAATGTGCAACGCATAGAAAGAATATTTTGTTGAATTACTAAATTATGAAGCTCCAAGTAACACTTTCCCACAGGAAGAGGTTCTAACATGTGAACCACAAATTGAAGAAACTACATTTGAAGAAATCCTATATGTAATCACACGACTTAAAAACAAAAAGGCAACTGGGACTGATGGAATTGCTGCTGAATTTATAAAGGCAGGTGGCCATGCATTACATCTAAAGCTATACGAACTAATAATAAAAATCTGGAGGACAGAAGAATTACCCCATGACTGGAAAGAGTCATTATTGATACCTATCTTTAAGAAAGGAGACAAGTTCCAATGTGAAAATTATAGAGGAATATCACTACTGTCCACAAGCTATAATATACTATCCGCAGTATTACTAAATAGACTAAAACCATATTCAGAAGACATATTAGGTGACTACCAGGCAGGTTTTTGACAAAACAGATCAACAATAGATCAGATATTTATCTTACGACAAATAGCCGAGAAAAATTGGGAATATAAAAGAGATCTCCATAACATTTTTGTGGATTTTAAAAAGGCTTATGATAGTGTCCAAGAATAGTCTATGGAATGCTATGCAGGAATTTGGAATACCAAGGAAGTTAATCAACATGACCAGACTATGCATGGAAGATACTTATAATATAGTAACATATAAAGGCATTAAACTGTTCAGGTCTTAGTCAGATATGACTGAGCTACCGTATGACAGTAGACGGTACTACCTGCTTTCTGTCAGCGCCGAATGTTGGGCGGCGCTTACCAAACCCGACACCCCACATTGTGCCAACGGCTTCGGGCGGAAGAGCGCAATTGGGAGGGTACTAGCCTTATCCTGGTGCGAGGAAATGCAACCCAAAGACAAAATAAGTCACGGCAGGGCAGATCAGGCCCTAAGCCTTGGTTGGCAGCTGGTCTAGGATCGAAGCTCCGACAGGCGGATAGTTAGAGCATTGCTTTGCTGATCCGGCAGCTTCTGCAGCTTGTCTTGTTCCAGATTACAGTTGTCAACTTTCCTCTAGAGTCAACTAGGCAGGCCGAGAGAGGGATCATGCTGCATGGGCAACACATGGTTTCTTTATTTTAGCTCAGGCTTTGTGCTATGGAGAGGCAATAACTCCATCCCTGGTCTTAACCGGTCTCGGAATCAAAGCGAGAGGCAACTGTTACGGGTTATAAGTCCTTGTCAGTTGGCGTAGACATGGGGCGCCACGCGTTGCCTCTGACGGTGGGAGACACCTACAGGTGTCACTGATCAGCTACCGCCCGCCTCAAGCTGGGCAGCCCTCAGCCAATTGGGTGCTGATCCGCCACAGCCTGCCTGCTTCAATGGGTGCTTGGGGCTAGGACAAAATCCGAATCGCAGGCTGTAAAACCAATGCACCAGGTACTAATAAAAAGAATAGAAACCTCAAGCTACGGATTGCAACCTGGAACGTGAGAACCATGTGTCCAGGATTTTCCACTGACTTGACCAATATTGACGATGTGAGAAAAACGGCTGTGATTGATGCTGAACTCAATCGTCTTAACATTGATATTGCTGGCCTGCAAGAGACTCGCCTCGCCGAGGAAGGGTCACTCAGGGAAAACAATTACACCTTTTTTTGGAAGGGAAGAGGGCAGGCAGAAAAAAGGCAACATGGTGTGGGCTTTGCAGTGAAGAATTCGCTACTGGGAATGATTGATATCCCAGCTGGAGGAAATGAAAGATTATTATCACTGCGCTTGGCAACCTCTTGTGGATTTGCCACCATTCTCACTGCATATGCACCGACACTCGCTTCCTCTGATGATGTGAAGGATACGTTCTATGAGCAGCTAGACTCTGCGATCAAGGCAGTTCCAAAATCCGACTACATTTATATGCTCGGTGATTTCAATGCTCATGTGGGCAAGGACTCGAGTTCATGGCCAGTGTGCCTTGGAAAATACAACATCGGTTGCATGAATGATAATGGGCAAAGGCTGCTGGAGCATTGCACTAGAAATGACCTATGTATTACAAACTCCTTTTTTAAAACAAAAGAGATGCATAAGGTCACATGGAAACATCCAAGATCCAGCCATTGGCATCAGCTGGACTTCATTATCACACGGAGACAACATCTGAACCATACATCATTGACTCGAAGTTACCACAGTTCTGACTGTGATACAGATCATTCTTTGGTTGTTGCAAGGGTTACACTGAGACCAAAGAGAATCTACACAGCTAAACACAAGTCTAGCCCCAGGATTAATATTACTAACACTCACGATCCTGGAAAGTGCTTTGAATTTCAACAGCAACTTGAAGACGCTTTCAATGATACATCAGAAAATTGTATAGTAAATGATAAATGGAGTAAATTTAAGGAAACTATTTATAAAACAGCGGTAGGGGTTTACGGCACTGTGGATCATAAGAGACCAGTACTGGTTTGCGGCAAACAGCGAGATACTGCAGCCCTTGATTGATAAAAAGAAGATAGCTCTCTTAAGAAACAAGGAAAGACCAACGCGTAACACTCTGAGTGAGTTGAAGCAAGCGAGGAAGGATGTACAAAAGGCTGCCAGGCAGTGTGCGAATGACTATTGGATCAAGTTATGTGAGTCCATTCAAATCGCAAGTGATAAGGGAAACATCAGAAGCATGTATGAAGGGATAAAGAAAGCCTGTGGTCCAATGATCAAAAGAAGTGCACCGCTGAAAACCTTGACTGGAGAAATCATCACTGATAAGAAACAGCAGATGGATAGATGGGTCGAGCACTATTTAGAGCTTTACTCAAGTGAGACCAAGCTAGCGGATGATGCCCTCAACGCCATAGAGGCCCTGCCAACTCTTGACCACCTGGACACACTTCCCACTATAACAGAAGTTAGGTGTGCTATAAATGAGCTTGCATCTGGCAAGGCTCCAGGTAAGGATGGGATTCCAATAGAGGTAGTCAGGAGTGGGCAAGACACACTCGCTCTACAGATCCACCAGCTAATAGAGCTATGCTGGCGAGAAGGACAAGTCCCACAGGATTTCAAAGATTCAAACATCATAACGCTGTACAAGAACAAGGGAGATCGGAGCGACTGTAACAACTATAGGGGTATCTCACTTCTGTGTATTGTTGGGAAAGTATTTGCCAGAATTGTCCTGCACAGACTTCAAGTCCTGGGAGATCAAGTCTACCCCGAATCACAGTGCGGCTTCCGTCAGAACCGGTCAACCATTGATATGATATTCTCATTGCGACAGATGCATGAAAAATGCAGAGAACAAAATCAGCCACTGTTTATTGCCTTCATCGATCTCACAAAGGCATTCGATTTGGTCAGTCGTGAGGTTCTGTTCAAAGCACTAAAGAAGATTGGCTGCCCACCAACTCTTCTGTCCATTGTGGAATCGTTCCACACAGGCATGAAGGGTATAATCAAGTTTGATGGCTCAACTTCAGAAGAGTTTGAAATCAAGAGTGGAGTTAAGCAAGGTTGTGTACTATCCCCCACCCTCTTTGGGATATACTTTTCACTTCTACTGAAATATGCCTTTCGTGATCAGGATGACGGCATATACATTCACTCACGCTCAGATGGTGGCCTCTATAATGCTCAGAGATTGAAGGCCAAGACCAAAATTAGGAGGGTACTGATCAGAGAGTTGCTTTTTGCGGATGATGCTGCGATTACGACCCACTCTGAGGAAGAATTACAACATCTACTATCTGCATTCTCCAATGCTTGTTCTGAATTTGGTTTAACAATTAACAAAAAGAAGACACAGATTATGTCACAAGGTGCACATGGCGTACCATCAATCTTTATTGACGACGCCGAACTGGAGATAGTAGACCATTTTACATATCTAGGATCAGAGGTCAATAGCAAATTATCCCTCGATCAGGAAATCAACATCAGGATTGGCAAGGCAGCAACAACAATGAACATGTTAGCAAAAAGAGTCTGGGAGAACAGGAAGCTTACTGCCAAAATAAAAGTCCTCCTCTACCAAGCCTGTGTCCTTAGTACTCTTCTTTATGGCAGTGAAACCTGGACAACTTACTCACGCCAAGAGAAACGTTTAAACAGCTTTCATATGCGGTGTCTGCGAAGAATACTTGGTATTAAGTGGCAAGACAAAATCACAAATACTGAAGTATTGGAAAGATCAGGTTGTGTGACGGTGTATTCCATGCTCATTCTTCGTAGACTTAGATGGATAGGACACGTTAGGAGGATGGATGATGGTAGAATACCAAAGGACATCTTTTTTGGTGAATTACAGACGGGTAGGAGATCTCAGGGTCGGCCTCTACTACGATACAAAGATGTGTGTAAGCGGGACATGATTGATACAGGCATTGATAATGCACATTGGGAGCATGTCGCCGCTGATCGTGTTGCATGGAGGGCAACTATCAGAAATGGAATAAAGACAAAGGAGAAAATGATTGCAGATAAAGCACACACAGAGCGTGAGAGACGTAAGAGGTGCAAAATGGTGGAAATTACCATGTTTTCACATGCACCTACTGTGGGCAAACATTTGCAGCAAGAATTGGCCTTACCAGCCACACTCGCCACCGCCATGGATCGTAGTTATTAAGCCTTTTTGAAGCACAGTGTACCAACCTATCGTCTGTCAAGACGGAAAGGTGCCAATGAAAGGCAGGAAATCAGACCCTTTCCAAATAACATCTGGCTTGAAACAGGGTGATGCACTATCGCCGCTACTCTTCAATCTGGCCCCAGAGAACGTTGTAAGGAAGGTAAAGGAGGACTGTGATATTGGAGGAACATCCTAGCTGCTTGGTTATGCAGATGATATAGATATTATAGGGGAAAATGAACAAAAGACATTGGAAATATTGACTCACTTAAAGGAAAAAGCCAAAAGATGGGGCTGGTTATGAACCAAGATAAGACAGAATATATGGTAATTTCAAGAGACGGAATGGCTAAAAACTCTGGCCACATACAAATAGATAATATGACCATTAAAAGAACGGAAACATACAAATACCTGGGTACAATCTTTAACTGCTCCAACATCATAAGGGAAGAAATACAAACTAGAATCAATTCTGGAAATAAGATATACTATGCACTACAACATCTACTAAAATCAAATGCGTTATCTCGTAACACCAAAATCACAATATACAAAACACTGATCAGACCAGTTGTGCTGTATGGATTTGAAACTTGGAGTACAACGAAAGGAGACGAAGCGTTATTACAAACTTTTGAGAACAAAGTTTTAAGACGCATCTTTGGACCCATTAGGGATACACAAAGCGGAGAGTGGAAAAGAAGAAGTAACAAAGACATTTATGATCTGTTTAAGTCCCCGCTAATCAATGGTATCACGAAGGCTAATAGACTACAATGGCTGGGGCATATAGAAAGAATGGAAGATAATAGGGAAACAAAACTCGCTTACACTCAGGAAATAAATGACCGTAGACCCCGAGGTAGACCAAGAATGCGGTGGAGAGATAATGTACATACAGACCTACAAGCACTTGGAATCAACGACTGGCAAGAGAAGGTCAACCAGAGAGACGAATGGAGACAGATTGTTAGTTAGTTAGTTAGTTAGTCGCGGTTCCAACCTCACAGCAACGGGTCGTCCCAATTTTTCTCCGTTCCTGTGCCAGTGAATGTTACACAAAACGCCTCCCAGATTGTATCTGCAGCAAAGAACCTCAGTGGCTCGGAACGCTGAAAAAGAGAAAGAGAAGGTGTCCTAATCAACGTTAGTAAGTGAAATATAGTTTCTGTCATTCGCGTGTGGAATATCCTCATTATATAATTCTAAGAACGTATACACCATACTTAATAATAATACTGTTCGTGTTAATAATACTTCACACGACGGTACGGTACTTCAACGTCCGTTGGTCCCAACGCATAAACACGGATCTGTACCCCGTCCAAACCAATGTCATCATCATGCCGGAAAATTGACTCTGGCAATGAATAATAGTAACAAAATGTGTACCAATCGCAATAACAGTATGAATACTATCAATTATTTGTGACTATCTGAATAATTGTATCCAATTATAGTGTGCATGTAACATAATTAATCGGGCTAACTAAACTGTACGAACGCAGACAATTATTAAGGAAAATGTACTAACAGAAAATCTTAAAGATGACTAAGAAAATCTATAAGATTATCATCATTGACTAGAATACGGCAGATCTTGAAATTGCAGTCTTGCGAAGAATAATAATCCGTAAGGACTTCTACAGAAAATAAACCAGAAATATGTATATAATATTCAGATCGATAATGCACTCTACATTAAAAAGATAGTTAAC
Source organism: Cepaea hortensis (assembly GCA_963921405.1). NCBI lineage: Eukaryota > Metazoa > Mollusca > Gastropoda > Stylommatophora > Helicidae > Cepaea > Cepaea hortensis. The sequence goes on from OY992895.1 coordinate 5,969,321, forward strand.
AAGAAGTGTCTGATAGCTAAAGTAGAGAAAAGGATTAAGTTCACTATCGTGAAATTGTAAAATAAGATACAGTCGAGATAGCATGCAAAATAGTTCCGAAAAATTGCCTTCATATCAACGAATTTCTGAACGAATATTTGGCAATAATATTTGGTCGTGTTAATGTGTCTGTAGTGAAATCTGCTGATATAATTACTTAATAATCTCATTCATCCCATTTTATTTTTCTTTATTTGATTTTCATTCTTTTCTCTTTTATTACTTTCTTTCTTTCTTTCAAACCTATAGTGTCTCTTCTCTGCACGTATGCCAATATATGTACACTTTAACTCTGTTGACTGGAACAATGTCATAGTTTTCACTCTTGTGTAGGTCATATGCTGTAATGATGTATGTTTGGTAAATCTGTACCAGAAGTAAGCCAAGTAAATAGAGCAAGCAAAGATAAGTGTAGTTTGTTTTCTGTATTGTTCTTTGCGTATACTTATCAACTTCGCAAAGTATATTTTTGTTGTTATGCTGATGTTTACAACATCTTTCTTGATTTGCGAATAAATGTTTGTAATGGCGCAAGTAATATATTTCTTTGATTGTGACATACTTCTTGACTTCTGTGTGCATGTTTGTGATACACTTCTTGACTTCTGTGTGTATGTTTGTGATATGCATTTTTATTCGTATGAACCAGTTAGTAATATGTTTCTTGACCTGTGCGTACCTGTTTGTACTGGCACAAATAACATATATCTTTGTTCGTGAGTAAATGTTCATAACGACACATTTAACCAGTGATATGGTTGATTTAACCAAGGTTATAATCTGGGCAACAAATATGGTTATAAGATCCCACTGCCACTGTTTAGTGAACTGTGTCTGTTGTTTGATACTATTGTGTGTAACTTTTGTTCTCTTTTTGCAATGTTTCAGAAAGATGTCATTTGCCGACATATAAGCTTGCCTGGTTGTTTGCTCTTGATTATCACTTATCCATTCATAATGTGCCTTGCCGGTAAGCGTGGGCGGTCATGTTTTGCCATCTCACTCGATCACCAGAGTCGTGGATCAGCTCAGTGTTTCTGTCTCGACCATGCCACGAGGCCAAGCCATCCAGGTACTTGCTTCTAGGTCTTCCTCTTGGTCTGTTTCCTTCGATCTTACCAGTTGTCACCAAGTTCTCCAATTCATTTCTTCTCATAACATGCCCAAAAAATTTTGACTGTCTGCGTCTAATGTCTCTAATCAGTTTACGATCTTCATTTGTTTCTTGAAGGACTTGTTCATTGGTCTTTCTGGTTGTCCATGGTATCCTTTGCATTTTCCTCAGAAACCACATTTCTACAGCCATCAGATGTTTTTCAGCTTGACTGCTCATTGTCCAAGCTTCACATCCATATAAAAGTATAGGTTCTATGTAGCACCTCAATACTCTTTTTCTCGTTTCAATTGACATCTTTTTATTGGTCAGTATGTTTTTCATCTTGCTAAAGGCTACTTTTGCCATGGTAATTCTTGTTCTAATCTCTTCAAGGCATTTCCCATCAGATGTTATTACTGTTCCAAGATAATTGTACCGATTCACTTGTTGAAGAATATTCCCATTTACTTGAATATTACATTGTGGTATTTCGTTCTTCCTAGTGACGACCATAATCTGTGTCTTTTTACAATTTAATTCTAACCCACGTTGTTCACTGTGTGTAACAACCGCATCTACTAAATGTTGCAGGTCCTGTTCATTGTCTGCAATCAAGAATGTATCATCTGCATATCTAATGTTATTGATACATCGTCCCCCAATGTTGATTCCTTCCATATCTTCAATATTTCTGAAAATAATTTCACTGTACAGGGAAAACAGATCTGGAGACATTACACATTCCTGTCTCACAAATGGGATGTTTATTCTGTCCCAGCAACTGTTATGTTTATTCTGACCAAGCAACTGTGATGTTTATTCTACCAAAGCAACTGTGATGTTTATTCTGACCAATCAAGTGTGATGTTTATTCTACCAAAGCAACTGTTATGTTTATTCTACCAAAGCAACTGTGATGTTTATTCTGACCAAGCAACTGTGATGTTTATTCTGACCAGTCAACTGTGATGTTTATTCTGACCAAGCAAGTGTGATGTTTATTCTGACCAAGCAACTGTTATGTTTATTCTACCAAAGCAACTGTGATGTTTATTCTGACCAAGCAACTGTGATGTTTATTCTGACCAGTCAACTGTGATGTTTATTCTGACCAAGCAACTGTGATGTTTATTCTACCAAAGCAACTGTTATGTTTATTCTGACCAAGCAAGTGTGATGTTTATTCTGACCAACCAGCTGTGATGTTTATTCTGTCCAGGCAACTGTGATGTTTATTCTGTCCAAGCAACTGTGATGTTTATTCTGACCAATCAACTGTGATGTTTATTCTGACCAAGCAAGTGTAATGTTTATTCTACCAAAGCAACTGTTATGTTTATTCTGACCAAGCAAGTGTGATGTTTATTCTACCAAAGCAACTGTTATGTTTATTCTGTCCAATCAGCCGTGATGTTTATTCTGACTAACCAACTGTGATGTTTATTCTGTCCAACCAACTGTGATGTTTATTCTGACCAATCAAGTGATGTTTATTCTGTCCAATCAAGTGATGTTTATTCTGTCCAATCAAGTGATGTTTATTCTGACCAATCAACTGTGATGTTTATTCTGACCATCGTGTTTCAGATTACAGCACATGCTGCTGCTCTGTACCAGTCTTCTAAGTTGTTCCGATCTGGTAGAGTGTCAGTGTCTTTCTTCTGTTTGATCAACGATATTCTAAGAACAATTATATCACATTTCAGCTCAAATACCCCAGTTTTCTTGGTTTCTTTTTCTGTTTTATTTTTGTTTTGTTTTGTGTAAAGTGATTGCAAAGTGGTCCATAACTCACATCCGAATGTTGCCACAGAAAAAAAAATGTAACATCATCATCATCTGGTGCCATGTCGGCTGGAGTAGGCGTTCATGACTTTTCACAGATCTCGATCTTTGGTTTTCTGGATTAACTCTCCTTATGATATACCTTCATGCCACCGTCCCATTTCATCCAGCATCATTTCTCTAGGTCTGCAACTGCCTCTCTTCCCCTCGATCGTTCTAGTTGTCACGATGTTCTCCAATGCCTCTCTTCTCATCACGTGACCAAAGAAAGCGGTTTGTCTCTTTCTTATTGTTGTATATAATGTTCTAGTTTCATTAGCCTCTTTCAGGCAGTCATTGTTATTTACTTTGGCAGTCCAAGGAATTTGTAACATTCGTCTCAGGAACCACATCTCTGTTGCTTCCAAGCTCTTCCTAATTTGTTCATTTACATTCCAAGATTCACAGTCATGTGGCAAAACAGGTTCTATGTAGCATTTCAGCACTCTCTTTCTTACATTCAGTGATAGTGACTTATTGCATAAGGTTGTCTTCATTTTCTGAAATGCAGCTTTTGCTTGCCCTATTCTGCTCTTAATCTCTATTGCGCATCTTCCGTCTGATGTTATAAACGTCCCTAGGTGTTAAAAATTTTCTCACAAAATGTTATTTTATTTGCTGACATTGTGCCATAGACTTTTAATCATGTTTAATCTCTGCATTGCTAATTCCCTCTCTGCGTAATGTTTTGTTTCAGGTAATTGTGAAATAGTGCATGTGTTTAGAAATTATGTTTTCTTTGGAGAGACCTAGAAAGTGACAACGCGCACTTGAATTATTTAAAATGGTTGCATCAGTTGGGTTAACCTGAGTAGCTTTACCCTGGGGTGGTGTCACATCGTACACGTCAACACAACTCACTCATGCCCTCTCTCAGAAGGGCACTTAATCGTGATGAGAGGCCAATTTCCCGTTTGCATAATTTCCAAATTATTTGAGGGAAACAGGATAAAAAACGCAAGTCAAATATGTGTTCTGTGTGTAACCATGAAGGATAAATTCTCTGCCTGTTGTCCTGCGCGGATGAATTATGAGATTGTCAATGTGTTCTGTTTGTCTGGAACAATTTCCGTTTAAACACAAATTTGACACTAGATTTGAAATGGCAATCAAATATAATTGTGAATTATAACAATTTGAACCTGTCTCGCCTATCCTCGTCGTTCCTCATTGTACACAGAGTATACAAGCGTTCGTTTCTTTGTAAGTTGTCGCTTTGTTAAATTTATATTTACGTCACAATTATGTTTCCTGCTGTGCCAGTCTGGAAGTTTGGCCTTAAAATTGGCAACAAATCTGGCAACTTAAACATCGTTCAAATTGTGACATTAATAAGTGAGCGAAACTATATACCCCAGTATGTTACCGGATATTTATCCAGATTTGTCATTTATACTATCACTGAACTATGTAATGATATATATAATACTGGGTACATTCCCAAAGATTTTAAAACATCTATTTTCATCACACTACCCAAGAAGCCAGGAGCTGTTGATTGCGAGGATTACAGAACTATTATTAGCTCAATGAGCCATGTAACTAATATTCTCTTCAAGGCCATACAAGAAAGAATTAAAAATAAAATAGATGAAGAAATATCTGAAGAACAATTTGGGTTCCACAGAAACAGCGGCACCAGAGAAGCAATAACCTATTTGAGAATGTTAATTGAAAAATATATAGAAATTAAAAAAAAAATGTATATGTATGTTTTATAAACTACAAGAAAGCTTTTGATAGAGTACAAAATGAACTACTAATTACATACCTTCAAGATATAGGAGTGGACGGAACGGACATCAGAATTATTAGTAACTTGTACTGGGAACAAGTGGCGTCAATTAGATACGGACATAATTATTCGTCGCCCATATAGATAAAAAGAGGAGTACGGCAGGGATGCGTGTTGTCCCCCAGGCCTCTTCAATCTAGACACAGAAAGAATGGTTACACAAGGCGAACTGCCTGGACTTAATATCAATGGAAGAATCATAAACAATCTTAGGTAGCTCACGATACAGTGTTACTAGCAGAAAGAGAGCAAGAATCACAATAACTAGTCGAGCAGGTAAACATGCATGGTGCAGAATGTGGCTCAGATATTAACATACTAAAAACGAAAACTATGACAATTAGCCGTGGAAAGGAGACGTCATCAATGAACATCATAGTAAACGGGGAGATACTAGAACAAGTAACAAGTTTCTCCTTACCTTGGACATGTAATAACAGATGATGGCAGAAGTGAAACAGAAATCAAAAATAGAATCGGAATGGCCAAACATGCTTTCAACATCATGAAATCAGTGTAAACATCTAGAGAGATTAACACCGCATTAAAAAAGAGAATTGTCAACTGTTATGTATATTCAACACTACTTTATGTCGTGGAAGAACATGCAATTAGAAAGTCGAATAGAGGTTTTGGAGATGTGGATATACAGAAGAATATGTCGTATTTCATGGAAACAAAAACATTCAAATACAGAGGTTCTAGAAAAACTGGGAATTAAAAGAGAGTTGATAAAAGAAAAAAAAAAGGAGGCAAGTAAATTATTTCGGCCACGTTAAAAGACATAACACTCTCATAAAAACCACACTGGAGGGCAGGGTTGAAGGCAAGAGAGCAAGAGGTAGACAACGATACAAGTGGGAGGTTAACATCAAGAGTGGTCTGACTACAACTGTTACAGGAGGACATGCCATGAAAAATGTCACAAATGTACTCTACCACAGTTGGACTGAAGCTGTTACAGGAGTACACGTCATGTCAAATGTCAAAAATGTACTCTACCACAGTTGGACTACAGCTGTTACAGGAGTACACGTCATGTCAAATGTCAAAAACGTACTCTACCACAGTTGGACTGAAGCTGTTACAAGAGTACACGTCATGTCAAATGTCACAAATGTACTCTACCACAGTTGGACTGAAGCTGTTACAAGAGTACACGTCATGTCAAATGTCAAAAATGTACTCTACCACAGTTGGACTACATCTGTTACAGGAGTACATGTCATGTCAAATGTCACATAACCTTCGTAGGACGCTGCAATAAATTCCAGATTGATTTTCTAGACAATGTTACGTTTAGCAGTTTGCCATTGCTTTCTGAAAGAGAAGTCAACATTTAAGGCCAACTTTATGCGTTATAGGGATTGAACGCACGACCTCGCCATCAGCGGACCGGAAGTTTTCCTTTCTACCAAGTAGACTCCTGAATGTCTTTAGAGAATATGGAAAAAAAAAACGCTGGTGACATGGCCAAGCCGACACACTAAAAACCTCCCATGTCATCAATTGGACGGCATATTTTTGGAAACCGGCCACATGATTGGTAGGCACAATGCTTTTCGTGTGTTGTTTAATTTAACACACAAAATGGTCGCTTGTTGAAAGTCGCTGAAGCCAATGCCATTAATCGCCAGACGCCTGACTTGTGCAAACTGAAAGACATGCTAGTCAGTTTAAAATTACTGTGGTAGACAATTGCAATTACTGTGTGGATATGTGTATATTTCAGCATGGAGGATTTATGTAATCACTTTAGTTTATGTTGTGTAAATATTTTGCAGTATGTACCCGACAAGGTGCAGCGAAATATGCCAGGAAATAAGACGTGCAATCTAATGTTTATGTCTTCGTTATTCAAATTCACTACTGGAAAACATTGCGTTGGATATGAAAACAGTGTATAGTTATACTTCTTACGTTGTTATGTACAGGCTATGAACTCACACATGGCATTTGCTAAGATGTAATGGGTTACTTTGAACCAAAAGCGAGGAAATTAACAATTATGCTGTATCAAGATAATAAAACGTATGTTATCAATGCCCGTGTTATATTGACAGGAATCCTCAGTGACAAGACCACAGAAATTTTCAACATCGTCAACTTTTCTGTGCTTGGAAGTGTTGTAGCCACTTTTGGTATGTTCTCAAATTTTATCAATATTATTGTGTTCCTAAAACAAGGACTTACGGACACTGTCAACGTTAGTCTTTTTGCTCTGGCCTTGTCGGATTTGTCATCTTTACTCACGCTTCAGTGGATCAACCTACTCCGCAATCCATTGTTCTACAACTCCGGAGTTCCTCTAATTCCAACTGAGTTCTTCCATTTAACCGGAGGCTGGCCACATGGATTCTTTGCCAGACTGACAAGCTGGATCACAGCCTACATCACGCTGGAGAGATGCCTCTGTGTGCTCATTCCACTTAAAGTCAAAATGATCGTGACACCAAGACTTGCTGTTTGTGCGCTGTCTTCCATCTTTCTCATGCTGTTTCTGACACTACTACAAGACTACGCCACAGCTTATATCGACTGGAAGTTTGATCCCACCAGCAACAGATCCATGCTGGGACTTATATTCACTGTCGGAAGAGATCAAATGGCGGTTTTAAGTTTCACACTAGCTGCTTACACTCAGATAATCTCCTTTTCGGCAGTTCTCCTGTTCACAACCATTCTAGTGATAAAAATGAAACAGAAATCCCAATGGCGAGCGGCAATATCAAATATAGGTCACGGCTCGCAGAAAGTCGCGCAGAAGAGGGACACCAAAACTGTAAACATGGTCATCTTAATAGCGGTCATTTTTAGCGTCTGCTACGTGCCTATGATGGTCACTTACATGGCCACCAGTATCGAACCCGAGTTTAGTATTGTGGGCGGTTATCGTAACGTCTTTCTCGTGGCTTGGTCGTTCGCCTTCCTGGCAGACTCCATCAACTCCAGCGTTAACATTTTTGTCTACTACAGAATGAGCTCCAAGTACAGAGTGGTGTGTCAGAGCTTGATGAAGGTATTCTGGTCATATATCACCACTTGATGAAGGTATTCTGGTCATATATCACCACTTGATGAAGGTATTCTGGTCATATATCACCACTTGATGAAGGTATTCTGGTCATATATCACCACTTGATGAAGGTATTCTGGTCATATATCACCACTTGATGAAGGTATTCTGGTCATATATCACCACTTGATGAAGGTATTCTGGTCATATATCACCACTTGATGAAGGTATTCTGGTCATATATCACCTCTTGATGAAGGTATTCTGGTCATATATCACCTCTTGATGAAGGTATTCTGGTCATATATCACCTCTTGATGAAGGTATTCTGGTCATGCATCACCGTTTGATGAAGGTATTCTGGTCATATATCACCACTTGATGAAGGTATTCTGGTCATATATCACCATTTTGATGAAGGTATTCTGGTCATATATCACCACTTGATGAAGGTATTCTGGTCATATATCACCATTTTGATGAAGGTATTCTGGTCATATATCACCACTTGATGAAGGTATTCTGGTCATAAATCACCACTTAATGAAGGTAATACAGTCATATATCACCGCTTGATGACAATATTGTCACACATCACAGCTTGGTGAAGATACAATTTTCTTATATCACAGCTTGACGAACATCACATAGTTATATATCACAGCTTGACGAACATCACATAGTTATATATCACAGCTTGATGAAGGTATTTTAATTATACATCACAACTTGATGAAAATATTATTATTGTCATATATCACAGCTTGATGAACATAATAAATAGATAATATTGAGTTATCTATGACTTTCTTTTCGTTTTATTGTCCATGCCGTGTAACGTTGATTGTTGTGTCTGGACAGCCCCTTGCCCCGTGTACTACCACTATTTTTTTTTACATCGATTTGTCCCCATGCCATGATGTTAAACTGTCCAGCATCCTCTCTCTTAATCTTCTATAGCCTCTCTTCCCCTCTACCTTTCTTTTGTCACGACATACCCCAGCTTGAGAGAATGCGGACTGACTTTTTCTGATGCTAGCAACCAGTTCTCTTTGTCAGTTAACTGATTTCAAGATATCTTCTTTGGGTTTGTTATCCGCTCATGATTTTCTCATAATTCTCACATAGAATCACATCTCTGAAGCAGCCACATAATCTTTAACTAATCAAATTGTCCACGATCCACTTTCGTACATTAAGATTGGCTCGAAATAATTCTTAAGAACTCTTTTCTTTTCTCAATAGACACAGATATTAATGGCACCATGCAGTCATTACAATAGTTTGTTACACTGTGCTTCACACTGTCACCTGGTAGTCTTGACAGACAATAGTCTGTTACACCGTGCTTCACACTGTCACCTGGTAGTCTTGACAGACAATAGTCTGTTACACTGTGCTTCACACTGTCACCTGGTAGTCTTGACAGACAATAGTCTGTTACACCGTGCTTCACACTGTCACCTGGTAGTCTTGACAGACAATAGTCTGTTACACCGTGCTTCACACTGTCACCTGGTAGTCTTGACAGACAATAGTCTATTACACTGTGCTTCACACTGTCACCTGGTAGTCTTGACAGACAATAGTCTGTTACACCGTGCTTCACACTGTCACCTGGTAGTCTTGACAGACAATAGTCTGTTACACTGTGCTTCACACTGTCACCTGGTAGTCTTGCCAGACAATAGTTTGTGACAATGTGCTTCACACTGTCACCTGGTAGTCTTGACAGATGATAGTTTGTTACACTGTGCTTCATACTGTCACCTGGTAGTCTTGACAGACAATAGTCTGTTACACTGTGCTTCACACTGTCACCTGGTAGTCTTGACAGACAATAGTTTGTTACACTGTGCTTCACACTGTCACCTGGTAGTCTTGACAGATGATAGTTTGTTACACTGTGCTTCACACTGTCACCTGGTAGTCTTGACAGATGATAGTTTGTTACACTGTGCTTCACACTGTCACCTGGTAGTCTTGACAGACAATAGTCTGTTACACTGTGCTTCACACTGTCACCTGGTAGTCTTGACAGACAATAGTCTGTTACACCTTGCTTCACACTGTCACCTGGTAGTCTTGACAGACAATAGTCTGTTACACCGTGCTTCACACTGTCACCTGGTAGTCTTGACAGACAATAGTCTGTTACACCGTGCTTCACACTGTCACCTGGTAGTCTTGGCAGACAATAGTTTGTTACACTGTGCTTCAGAAAACGCATAATAACTATAACCCATAGCGGAGTTCAGAGATGGAGTTATATCTTTTCTTAGCACAAAACCTGGGGAAAATTGTGGATACCATGTGTTGCTATGCAGCATGCCCCTCTCTCTCCCCCCTTTCTCTCTCTCTTCTCCCTCTCTCTCTCTCTCTCTCTCTCTCTCTCTCTCTCTCCCTCTCTCTCTCCTCTCTCTCTCTCTCTCTTTCTCTCTCTCTCGGCCTTCCTAGTTTGCTCCAGAGGACATGTAACACCAAAACATATAGAACAAGACAAGCTGCAGAAGCTGCCGGGCCAGCAAAGCAATGCTTTTACTGTCCGCCTTCTATCCTAGACCAGTTGCCGACCAAGGCTTAGGGCCTGGCCTGCCCTGCTATGACATTGAGTTTTCAGGTTACATTTCCTCCTATTAGGGTAAAGCTTGTACCCTCCCGATCAGTGTTGCCATTTTAGTGATTTGCGCACTAAATTTAGTGCTTTTTCAAGACATTTAGTGCTAAAATTTTGCTTTTAGCGCTACCGCGATAATTTGGTGCTTCACAAAATTTTGGGGATGCTTTTTGGTGCTTTTTGGGGTGGGTAAAAATTACTTTAAAAATCATTTTGGGAACACTAAAAAGCCAAATTTGAACTTAAGCGAGGGAGTAAAACAGTCTTAGTACGATACCGCGCAATATTCAACTAATTTAACTCCTTTTAATACGATTTAGCTCAGCGATCTTGTCCAGCTCATTGATTCTATCAGTTCAAAGATTGCTATTCCTGGGAAAAAAATAACAGAAAGTGATGTTATTCAAGATTATTTAGATCCTAATCCCAATCTAGGTTATGAGTTTGAGAAAGTAATAGCAGACTACAAGTTTCCCGATGAAAAAGAAATTCGTGGAAGGTGCAACCAGTTTTTAATAGAGCTATTGTATTGACACAGTTGCGTTTACGTACACCCGATAACGTTCGAGTGTTGCAGTCCATATCATGTCTTAGTGGAAGTGAATGTCTACAGCCAATGAAGCCCTGTATATTGGATCTTGATAAAATGTTTGTAGAAGATGCAGCTACTCTCACCCGCATCGATTTCCAGTGGATAAAACTTCATCATATGCAGTGGACACAGACCTCTGACACACTTGGACTGTGGGCAGAAATAGCCTCATACAGGGATGCCACCGGTGAAACTCCTTTCCAAGATCTTACAGATTTAGCTTTAAGTCTGCTCATTTGACCTCATTCTAATGCGGACGTGGAGCGTATTTTCAGTCAGATGGGAGTTATACAATCAAAATTGCGGAACAAACTGAGCATCAAGAGTTTGACAGCTGTTTTGACTATTAGATATGGAATGAAAAGATATGGCAAATGCTGTCATGATTATAAACTACCTAAGGATATTCTGCGACAAATTGGATCACAGGAAGCATATACATGTTTCTTTCAATCATCCTCCACATCCTCATCATCGCAGGAGCAAACAAAGCAGGAAATAGCTACAGAAACTGAAGAGGAGTTGTTTGACAGGGATTTGGCAGATCTGGAATAAACTTCATTCTAATATTCAGTGATAATAATAAATTATAATGTGCTACTTTATAACATTTTTAATGAATACCACCAGAGCTTGTTTTAGTGATTTCCCGAAAAATAGTATTGCAGTTTGGTGCTTTGTGGCTCGAAAGTAGTTCTGATTGGGAATTGGAGGGTCTGGAATAAACTTCATTGTAATATGAAGAGATAATAATAAATTATACTGTGCTACCTTGTTACATTTGTAATAAAAATAGTTGGTGCTTTGTTTTTGATACTTCCTAAAAACATTTGGTGCTCTTTAGTGCTTTTTTGGATCTATTATGGTGCTTTTTCATCAAATGGAGATGTCAACACTGCTCTCGACGGCCTATGCACCTGGTAAGCGAAATTTACAAAACGAAGCCATGCGCATCAATTTGGGCTGCACGAGAGACACCAGCTGTGTATCAATGAGATATCTCCTTGACTTCCCGACAATGGAACACAGGATCAAGATCTGGAGAGCTCGTGCATACTTAAAAATAAGTGCAGATGAGCAGCACCCTCTGCATGACGCTATATTCAGAGAAAAGGGTGACAGGCTAAAGAGGGGCAAATCATGGATGGGTCGGGCGGAAGATGTCGTCAGACAGGTCTGCAGTCTTACCAGTATCAACCCCGGCAAGGAATGGGTGCCTGTGCCTCCAACTTTTAAGTGCACTTTCTCCTGCATTATCACACTCAACAGACGGTGCAGAGAGCAGAACCCTGCCGCCGTCAATGCAGAGGTCAACGCGCTCATCTATGAACACTCAGATAGCCCCGAAGTACTCATCTATACAGATGGATCTGTTGTAAAGCAGTAGAGAAGTGCGTGGGCATTTACAGCCCGTTCAGCGGGCCGAACCGTTCAAGAATCCAGTGGTGCCCACTATATGACCACGAGCAGCATGACGATGGAGGTAATGGCAGTCAAACAGGCTTTCATATGTCTGGAATCACAGCATTATACCAACGTGTGTGTACTAAGTGACTCAATGAGCATGATTCAGAAGGTCGAAGCTGGATCTGTACGTAGACAGTGGACTGAGTCGCTGCGGAAGTCTGTTATCCGTAAAGTCACCTTCATCTTCGTCCCGGGACATGCGGGAGTCGAGGGAAATGAACGAGCTGACAAACTGGCTGGCTCTGCACCCCCTGTAGATGGCCAGCCCATGGATCGTGCCGATGTTATTAACGTCCTCAAAGATATGGCGAGAACAGAGGACTTTGACGTCAGTGAATCCACATCGCTGTCCAGGATGAAAGACCTGGGAGTAAGAATCCGAACGGCCAGACGCGAGAGGTACATCGGGAAAACGAGGTGCCTCATCAACCAACACAGAACTGGCACTATTAGCCACCGGACGATGATGCATATGCTGGGGGAGGATCTGAGCACCTATGGACATGTCCGGAGTGCAATGAAGATACCCCAACTAATAATTGATAACTGAAGCGAAATTTAAGGGAAAACAAATACCTCTTTTTCACGGAAACATAATATTCATTTCATTTTTTGCAAGGGACATAACTCGCAACCGTTTTTCTAAAGAAGCAATTAGTTATATTAATTGTTAAATGTTTAATATAACGAAACCACCTATTTACATTTAACACAATAATTTGACATCCTAAAGATTAAAATACCTTTGCTGCTAAAAATAATAAAATGTACTTGTTAATACAATATAAACAGTGTTTCAACACTGCAAGTTCCGTGCACGATGTTAACGACTGTTCCCCCAATGGACGCCCTGACATTGTTACTCTGGTTTCTCTTCACAACGTATAAATCTTTCGCCTTAATGTGTTTTTGACATTTTTGACATCGCTTCTCGGCCTTTTGGCTAAGATCAAGTGTATTTGCTGGCCCCCGACAGTAGTGCGCTTGGTCTGGCCGGAGGCCGGGATGATCATTCTCGGTCCCTTGGCTAAGATCAGACGCATTTGCTGCCCCTTCCAGTAGTGCGCCTGGTCTGGTCGGGGGCCGGGTGATCCAAAAAGAAAAAAAAACCTCACATTAGCATCACTTTAAATGTGGACCTGGTGGACCACTGTGGGCAATAGCTCACAGTGGGACTAAGGGTCCACGCCAAAAACAGGGGAGGCGGGGAACCAGCTAGTCTGGGATGACCGCCAAACCCACAAAAAAAAAAAAAAAAAAAAAAAAATAATGTGTTTTTGATGTATTTTGATGTATCATCGCTTCTCGGCCTTTTGGCTAAGATCAAGTGTATTTGCTGGCCCCCCAACAGTAGTGCGCTTGGTCTGGTCGGAGGCCGGGATGATCCTTCTCGGCCCTTCGGCTAAGATCAGACGCATTTGCTGCCCCTTCCAGTAGTGCGCCTGGTCTGGTCGGGGGGTCGGGTGATGAAAAAAAAAAAAAAAAAAAACCTCACATAAGCATCACTTTAAATGTGGGCCCGGTGGACCACTGTGGGCAATAGCTCACAGTGGGACTAAGGGTCCACGCCAAAAACAGGGGAGGCGGGGAACCAGCTAGTCTGGGATGACCGCCAAACCCAATTAAAAAAAGAAAAAAAAAAAAAAATTATGTGTTTTTGTTTATGTGCCTGGACGCAACCAACAACACATCAACCCAGCTTCTCACAAGATCACCAGTCAGTATTTCAGTAACAATGACTGATGTGAGTGATTTGGATAGGCAAATTGAACAGTTACAGAGATGCGAGATTATTAAAGAGAGTGAAGTCAAGGCCTTGTGTGCTAAAGCCAGGGAGATCCTCATTGAGGAAGGAAATGTGCAGGCAGTTGATGCTCCTGTCACTGTCTGTGGTGACATACACGGACAGTTCTACGACCTGAAAGAATTATTTAAAGTTGGTGGAAAGGTGCCTGAGACAAACTATCTCTTCATGGGCGAGTTTGTCGACCGAGGGTTTTACAGTGTCGAAACATTTCTCTTACTCCTGGCCTTAAAGGTTCGATATCCAGACCGCATCACTCTAATACGGGGCAACCATGAAAGTCGACAGATCACACAGGTTTACGGGTTCTACGATGAGTGTTTACGGAAGTATGGTTCTATCACCGTGTGGCGCTACTGTACAGAAATCTTTGATTATCTTAGTTTATCAGCAATTGTAGATGGCAAGATTTTCTGTGTGCATGGTGGGCTGTCTCCGTCAATCACATCCCTTGATCAGATACGGCAAATTGACAGAAAGCAGGAAGTGCCCCACGATGGACCAATGTGTGACCTTTTGTGGTCTGACCCTGAAGACATGCAAGGATGGGGTGTCAGCCCTCGAGGTGCTGGTTACTTATTCGGCAGTGATGTGGTCAGCTCCTTCTGCCAGGAGAACGAGGTGGACTTGATATGCAGGGCTCATCAGTTGGTCATGGAGGGCTGCACCACAAGAATCCCGGGGCACCCCATCAAAGAAACCACAGCCGGACTACTTCCTTTAGTGTTTAGTCTTCAGAACATTTCAAACACAAATTGTACAGAGATGGATACGCCAAGAATGTCAGGATATGTGTGCTTTTTGTTTTTGCCAGTATTATCACTTCAGACGTAAGATGTACGGTGAGGAATAAACTGGTTGACCAAGGGTTGTCTGGCCATCTTGCAACTTCATTTGGAATATTACATAGAGAGACACATCAACTTGGTAAAAAAAAAAAAAAAAAAATTAATGTGTTTTTGTACTTTTGTTGTTTCCACATGGTTTGATAATAAGGATCAACACCTGTTTGGTAATATGATTTCTGTTCGAGTCGGTGGATTCCTGCGTTGTTCTAGGGGTCTGAAGCATCTTCTGATAACTGGAGAGCATCCAGAGAAATTGGGCAATGCAGCTTGCCCTTACAAGTAGGCAACTGAGCCGCTGAAACTTTTGACCAATTAGCACGCACGGCTAGTCAACAGTGTATAGTGGGAAATGCATCTTGAAAGCTAATCGATATCTCGATTAGCTGTGGGGCGCATTAACAGTTAATTCACATAGATACGAATGATGTGTTACCGACATTACAGGTAATATTGAAACGTTGAAATGTTCATAAATAAATAAATTGTATCATGTTGCAGTGTTTCGTGTGTTTCATCAATAAAGATACTCTTATGAAAGACGGAGAGTGGTTTCCCTTGAGCAAGATGGCGGGACATTTCTTCGTCCCGTAAAATGGAACGTGTTTTTTCCGAAATGTGTATGGATTAAGTGTTTTTTCGTGGTGAAATGTAGTTCGGACCGTGCAACGGAGTTCGTGCACGCGCGTCCGGTCTTCTTTCGGCGTATCATCGGCGCCCGGTGGCGATAGTTAAGCCTAACATGACGGCCAGACGACCAGCTAGGACACAACGTGGTAAGAGGGCGGGCGCGCGCAGAAGGCGCTTAAAATGTGACAGATTGGGTATCGGAAATGTTCGAGTACTGTACTGGAACTGTGCATCATTTAGTCAACGCCGACCCATTCTTGAAAAACTACTCTACGGAAACGATATTGTAGTCTTGCAAGAAACACACCTCACCGACGGAACAGTCAATGTGGCGGGATTTCAGGGGTTCCTTAACAGGCGGCACCTCGGACAGGCCATTCTGGTCCGCGACAACATACTAGTGTCTGAGATCGATATGTCCGCCTGGAACAGCGATGCCCTGCAAGTGCAGGCATTAAGAATAATGACACCAGTGCAGCTTGTAATCGTTAACGTCTATGCGCGAAATGGGAAGGTCGACGTGCGACAATGGCAGAGTTTTTTCGATATGGATGAAAGGCATATCATCTACTGCGGGGACTTCAAGGCCAGAGGCAGTCAATGGGGGAATTGCATCACCAATAGACAGGGAGAAGATTTGGAGGACGCCCTGGCATCTGCTGCCCTAATCTGTCTGAATGATGGGAAGGTCACTAGAATGGCCACTCGACCAGGCGTCTCTGACAGCATCATTGACTTGGCTCTGGTGTCGCTCACCATCGCACCAAGGTGCCGGTGGGGCACACTGGGATACCACGATAGTGACCACTACCCTTGTGTCATCCTGATCAAGAAAGACGGGGACATGAGTCAAAGAAACAAGACAAATGCCTTCCCGTACGACACCACTGGTCAAGACGCCATAAGCAAGATCAGAAGAAGGAAACTAACTTCCTCCCGTAGGAGACAAGAAAGATGGCTGCAGCCACCATGGTGGAATGGAGAGGTCGAGAAGGTGTGGCTGTGAAAGAGGCAGGCTGTCAAAGACTGGCAAAAGGCCAGAAAGGCTAACATGCCACAGGTTGAATTGGCGAACCTGAAGACTGAGGTCGTTAGGACGACGACTTTATTCAAATCCTGCGCCAAACAGGCCAAGGCCGACAAATGGGACGAGTTCTGCAGGAAGGTGTGCTCCGAGCAATCTCTTACGACATTCTGGCGCCTCCACAAGAGCATGAACGGTGCTGCACAACGTAGGGGTATTCCAGACTTTCAAGGCACAGACCTCGCATGGAAAAAGTCGGATGCGGATAAAGGTAAGGCCCTTCTTGCACGCTACATAGAACAGACTGACCAGAAAGACGAGCCCGCCAGACAGAGGACCACAACAACACTCTCTCAGTTGTGCGAGGGGGTCGGGACAGACGAAGAATGGACGATCACAGTTGACATATTGCGTGCGATGCTCAAGAAATCACCTAACACCGCCCCAGGCCCAGACGGCATCCGATATGGTGACCTAATGGTGATATCAGATGATGACATGGAAGAACTGGCCAGAGAATTCAACACCAGTATCCAGAGGGGTCAGGTCAAAGAAGAATGGCTACACAGCTACCTGCTGCCGCTGCCAAAACCGAACAAAGACCATTCCAAGATAAGCGGCTACAGAATCATTACGATGCAGAATACTGTTGGCAAGCTACTGGAGAAAATTGTAGCACACAGACTTGCTTGGGACTTGGAACAGCTCGGCTGCTTCCCGCCCACACTTGGAGGATACAGACGCAACAAAGAGTCATGGCTGAATGCGGCGGTCTTTGTTCAAGATGTTTATGAAAGATTTCAGGTCAGAGAAGACACATGTGCGGCCGCCATAGACTTAGAGGACGCATATAACAGAGTATCTTTCGAGCACTTGATGCAAACCCTCCTCAACTGAAAGTGCACCCTCACCTTGTACGATGGATAGCTGCAGTTCTACTCCAAAGGAAGGTGGTGCTAAGATGCGGGAGTTGGTCTTCTGAGCCGATAACGATATGTCCAGGATTGCCGCAGGGTTCACCACTGTCACCAGTACTATTCAACGTGTATACGGTGCCGATCACTGAACAACAGTTGGATGGGAGGGGTGGGACTCTATCATACGTTGACGACATCCTCGTGTATCGACAGGGTCGAGATAGACAGGCGGTTGCCAACTATATGCAGGGCGAACTAGATCGAATTTCCTCATGGTGTGCTGATGCCGATGCCCTTGTCAACCCTGCAAAGGCAACGGTTACATGGTTCTCACTAAACAACCATATTGTGAAAACAGACCTGCCGGCAGTAAGAATGGATGGGAGCATTCTGAGTAGAACCCAGTCAATGACATATCTTGGCGTGAGGCTTGATCGTAGCCTGTCCTTCAGAGATCATGTCGATTATGTCATAACGAAGGCTCGAAAAGGTTTGGCAGCAATGAGAGTCATGGCGACTGCCAATATCGAGCAAAGATTGCTATTACTTCTGTTCCAAGGACATGTGCTTTCACGCATCGAGTATGCCCTGGCCATCCTCACTGTCATCCCTACACAGATTGGAAGACTTGAAAAGGTACAAAACGAAGCCATGCGCATCATTTTGGGCTGCACGAGAGACACCAGCTGTGTAGCAATGAGATACCTCCTTGACTTCCCGACAATGAAACACAGGATCAAGATCTGGAGAGCTCGTGCATACTTAAAAATAAGTGCAGATGAGCAGCACCCTCTGCATGACGCTGTTTTCAGAGAAAAGGGTGACAGGCTAAAGAGGGGCAAATCATGGATGGGTCGGGCGGAAGATGTCGTCGGACAGGTCTGCAGTCTTACCAGTATCAACCCCGGCAAGGAATGGGTGCCGGTGCCTCCAGCTTTTAAGTGTACCTTCTCCTGCATTATCACACTCGACAGACGGTGCAGAGAGCAGAACCCTGCCGCTGTCAATGCAGAGGTCAACGCGCTCATCTATGATCACTCAGATAGCCCCGAAGTGCTCATCTATACAGATGGATCTGTTGTAAAGCAGCAGAGAAGTGCGTGGGCATTTACAGCCCGCTCAGCGGGCCGAACCGTTCAAGAATCCAGTGGTGCCCACTCCATGACCACGAGCAGCATGACGATGGAGGTGATGGCAGTTACACAGGCTTTCATATGGCTGGAATCACAGCATTATACCAACGTGTGTGTACTAAGTGATTCAATGAGCATGATTCAGAAGGTCGAAGCTGGATCTGTACGTAGACAGTGGACTGAGTCGCTGCGGAAGTCTGTTGTCCGCAAAGTCACCTTCATCTTCGTCCCGGGACATGCGGGAGTCGAGGGAAATGAACGAGCTGATAAATTGGCTGGCTCTGCACCCCCTGTAGATGGCCAGCCCATGGATCGTGCCGATGTTATTAACGCCCTTAAAGATATGGCGAGAACAGAGGATTTTGACGCCAGTGATTCCACATCGCTTTCCAGGATGAAAGACCTGGGAGTAAGAATCGGCGCAGCCAGACGCGAGAGGTACATCGGGAAAACAAAGCGCCTCGTCAACCAACACAGAACTGGCACTATTAGCCACCGGACGCTGATGCATATGCTGGGGGGAGGATCTGAGCACCTATGGACATGTCCGGAGTGCAACGAAGATACCCCAACTGATAACTAACTAACTCTTATGAAAAAAAAAAAAAAAAAAATTCAAACCGGATATGTGAACTGTTCTTTATTAAAAAGAAAAAAATACAATCAGATCACGTCTGCACCAAGATAACAAGGAAAAAATAACTATCTCAACTAGACAACCTAGTTCGTCTCTGATTTCTTATTACTGTTAGTCAACAATATCATTTGCTTGTTTTGATTAATTTATGATGACTAATGATATTATTATTAGTCTGAACATTTCAGGTTTACGTACAAAACAAAAACACATCGTCACACTCATACACAAATACAAACCCGATTTCATTCTCCTACAAGAAACAAACATATGCGAATACACACACGCAAAGCAAATCACAAGACAATTAGGGAGTGCTCAGACACTCATGCTTCAGCCTGTTGACACGTCGTACGGGTTCTGGAACCGCCATACTGCAGACTTCAGACAAATGGGAAATTACTGGCACACACAAGGACGACCAAAGAGACATTACCATCATACACGTTAGAAACAACACACACACATACGCTTTAGTCAACATACATGCCCTAGCAAATTACAGCTATCAATTACAATTCTTCGAACACTTAGAAAACCTATTAGCACAGACATTCAGAGGGAGGCATGTTTTTTTAGCAGGTGATTTTAATTGTTGTTTAGCTTCAGCTGACATAATAGTCGGGGATGTGAAAACGCAGTTAAGAAGAGCCGGCCGAGACGACATGAATCAACTCGATGCATTGCAATACATAATTGACAAACATAACCTAGTAGACGCATTCATACACAAACACCCCAATAGTCACGATACAACGTACAGAAATCATGCACACAACAGATCATCTAGGTTAGATAGAATATACGTACCAACAACACACCACATAACACAAGCTAAACACCTACAAGAAACTCTCCAGTATACAGACCACAAAGCAATACTAGCACACATCACTATAAATAACACACCCACACAGCCTTTCAAACGATAACCACACTGGAAATGTAATAACACATTACTCCAAACCACAGAATATATACAATATATGACAGACCTGATACATTCATACACTGATAGTATACAAACTGACAACATTAGACAATACTGGGACTTACTGAAAAACACAATACGGAGCAGGACACAACAACTAGCATCCATCACCCACAAGAGACGACTACAACAAGAACAGATCATACAAACAGCAATACATTAAGCAAAGCAAACTGACAGAAACTCACCATACTTGCATGCATTAGAAATGCAACTGGAACAACACCAACAGGACAGATACCTGGGTGCACTAATTAGAACAAAACTCAACACCATCACACAAGAGACACCCAGCAAACAATACATGGCAATAGAACAAAACATACAGCTTAGCAAACAGATAAACACAATAATAGACATGCAAGGAATCACACAAACAGAAACCACACGTATAACAGAAGCATTCCAGCAATATTATACACACTTATTTACAGCAGAGACAGTAAACACACAAATGCAAGATAGCTTCTTACAATATACAAAAAAGATATCAGACATAGACAAAGAGATATTGGACACACAATTGAAATTAGAAAACATAATACATGCACTTAGTAAAATGAAAAAAGACAAGACACCAGGACCAGACGGATTAACAGTAGAATTCTATCAACAATTCTTTCCTATCATAGGTAACCTTCTTCCAAAAGTCTATCAAGAAGCCTTTGACAAACAAGAACTCCCTGATGGTTGCAACATATCTTATCTAACACTTATACACAAAGCAAAGACAGACAAGACACAACTGAAAAATTACAGACCAATTTCACTTCTTAACACAGATTACAAAATTCTGGCCAAATCACTAGCACACAAAATCACACAATTTATACCAAAACTAGTGCATCCAAACCAGCAATGCAGTGTACAGCACAGGAATATACAAAACCACACACACCTCATTAGAGACATTATAACGTACACACACCAGAAAGACTGTCAATCCTCCCTCTTGTCTTTGGACCAAGAGAAGGCATTTGACAGAAGCGGACACTCCTATTTGCACAAAACCCTAGAACACAGCAATATAGGACAGTACTACAGAAAGTGGATACAGATTTTGTATAACAACCCTGAAAGCAAAGTTTTAGTGAACCATTCACTGACTGCTAGCTTCAGGCTGACAAGATCTGTAAGACAAGGGTGCTCACTATCACCACTTCTGTATATACTGACACTAGAGCCATTATTAGAAAAGATCAGACAGATACCAGCATTAAAGGCACTTTCATACAGGTAATAGTAGAGGAAAAGGTCATTGCTTATGAAGACGATATTGCATTCTTCCCTACAAGCAACACATCCATCAGAAACATACTGCACACCTTCTCCCACTTTGGGAAAGGCAGTGGAGCCAAAATTAATATACAAAAATCACAAATTATAAGCCTGGGAAAGGCGAAACAAAAGTCTGATTTCCATGCATACCTAACACATACACACAATATGAAACTGTATGGGATCACATTTCCATGTGATCCCAGAACAAGACACAAAGAAACATGGCTACAACTAACACACCAAATCACAGACATGCTACATAGGTATAAATACAAAACCTCAACAATATTTGGTAGAAACATAATAGTTAACACATACATCATACCAAAAATAATATACTTGGTGACAGTGTTAAACCCTCCAAAACAGACAATCACAGACATAAATAAACTGATAAGACATTTCATATTTAGTAAGACAATAAACAGCATACAGAATAAAACTCTCATTCAGGATAAGAAACAAGGAGGAATAGCACTTCAGGACATACAAACAAAAATACAAGCACTTAGAATCAGCCACATAGGTAATATTATCAGACATCCAGAACAACATAGATTAGCATTATATTATATAGAACACAAAATAAAACATCTCACAAAACTAAACAATGCAGCAGCACATTATCAGGGCATACTACCATCTTTCTATCACACATGTATACAGGCAATACAAGGACATGAACATTTAATAAATGAAACAACACGAGAAACATACAAACAATTAGTTAGTAAACAAGCACCATCGCTTAAACTGAGAATCAAAAGAGGACAACAATATTTCATGTCAGACTACACATCCACCTTTTCCAACTTACACAACAAACACATCACATCTAAAGCGAAAGAAGTAACTTACAGACTGATTTTTAATATAACTGCCATAATACCCAAATTAGCATTCAGATCCAGACAAATAGGAAAATGCCAATTATGCAGGATCAACACAAAAGAGACAGAAGAACACATATTTTTCACATGTCAAACAGTCACAGATGCAGTGGAAACTCTACAATAAATAATACAAACACACACAGGCAAACAAACAGACATCTACAAGGCAATCTTTCTTAACACTCTTCCTAAAACATCCGAAGGCACACACACAAAACTATTTCAAACACTAGCGGAATACAGAAAATTAGTTTGGACTTGCTTCTACTAATGTTTCTACAACAGACGACATCTGGGAATGGCGATTCTCGTTCGCGACAGCATGGTGGCGTCAGAGCTAGACATGTCCAGTTGGGACAGTGACGATATACAAATACAGGCGTTGAGAGTTCATTCCAGTATACCATTCGTGGTGGTTAATGTTTATGCCCGCAATGCCAGTGTGGACGCCCAGAAGTGGCAGTGCTTAAGTGGCATATTAGGCCACGAGAGAAATTTTATTTTCTGTGGTGACTTCAACGCTAAAGGCAGATCATGGGGAAACACTTCCTCCAATACACAGGGGGAGGAGCTCGAGACTGCACTGGAAACCATCGACCTGGTTTGTATCAACAGTGGCTGTGTCACCAGGACAGCAAGCCGTCCGGGCGATGAGGACAGTGCTATTGATCTGGCGCTAGTTTCACCTTCACTCACTACAGTGTGTAGATGGGGTGTCCTAGGACACCATGGCAGCGACCACCACCCGTGCAGCATACTGGTGGAGAAAGGCAGAACCAGGCAGCACAAGCTAAAGGTAAAGACGTTCCAGTATGACAGTACAGGGCAAGATGTGGTGAGTAAAATAAGACGTGACAAGCGCAGAACGTTTCAGGGCAGGAAAAAAAGCTGGGAGCAGCCACCGTGGTGGAGTTTCGAGGTGGAGAAGGCTTGGGTGGATAAGCGTAGAGCTGTAAGGAGATGGCAAAATGCCAAGAAGAACAGAGCTGGTCATCCTAGTCCCTGCTTGCACTTAGAAAGAGAGATGCACACAAAAGTAAGCTACTTCAAAAAACTGGTCAAGGTGGTTAAAAGCGAAAAATGGGCAGAGGTGTGTCAAAGAGTAAGCACAGACAAGTCACTGAAATTGTTCTGGCGACTACATAAAAGCATGAGTGGTGTAGTCAAGAATAAGAGCATTTCTGACTTCCAAGGTGCTGACCTCATCTGGCAGAGGACTGACGAGGACAAGGACAAAGCCCTCTTTGAACGATACCTTGAGCAAAGCAACCAGACAGACATGGGAGGCCGAAATCTGGCCAAGGAGGTCACCTCAGACAGATGCAAGGCCCAGAACACTTCGGATGAAGACACAGTGACAGTGAAAGAAATCAAGGCTGTGCTTCGACGATCAAAAAACAGTGCTCCAGGTCCTGATGGCATAAGATACGACGACATAAATAGGTGTACCGACAATGAGCTAGAGAAACTAGCAGACATGTACAACAACAGTATAGGGAGTGCTAGCATCAAGGAGGAATGGTTACACAGCTATCTGATTCCTTTGCCGAAGCCTGACAAAGACCACAAAAAAATTCAGGGATATCGAATTATAACCATGCAGAATACAATAGGCAAGCTGCTGGAGAAGGTAATTGCCAGGAAAATATCAAGCCAACTAGAGAGGCAAGGTGTTTTCCCACCCACCCTGGGTGGGTACCGTCCTAAGAGAGAAACCTGGACCAATGCAGCAGTCTTTGCCCAGGATGTCTATGAAGGTTTCCACTCAGGCACTGAAACCGTTGCTGCAGCGATTGATCTTGAGGACGCATACAACAGAGTACCACTGGATTTTTTAATGTTTCAGCTTCTCGAACTAAACGTAAGTCCATTCCTCCTTAGTTGGATCGCTGCAGCCCTCTTCCAACGGAAAGTAGTTTTTAGATGTGGCAGTTGGACTTCGGAACCAACAACAATATATCCTGGCCTACCACAGGGATCACCATTATCTCCGGTACTGTTCAACGCCTACACAGTGAGAATCACCAGTGAGCAGATCACTGGACCTGGCAGGACATTTTCATATGCCGATGATGTTTTAGTGTATCGTCAGGGGAAGGATAGAGAGGAGGTTGCTGTGGAACTACAAACCGAACTCAATCGCATAAGTACTTGGTGTGATGAAGCTGGGGCAATGGTCAACCCAACAAAGGCAACAGTGACTTGGTTCTCGTTGAATAATCATATTGTCAACACTCCAACACCAACTGTAATGCTGTGTTCAGAGACGGTGGAAAGAACGCAGGCAATGAATTACCCGGGGATACGGTTTGATCGAAGCCTTGCTTATAATGTGCACATAGACCAGGTGATAACAAAGGCCAAGCGGGGTTTGGCAGCGATGCGGGTGATGGCGGCAGCAAACTGTGAGCAGCGCCATCTATGTCTTCTGTACGAGGGGTTGGTCATGTCTGTTTTGGAGTATGCAATGGCAATCCTGACTCTCAGCCATAAACAGATAGAAAGGATGGAAAGGATACAGAATGAAGCTATGCGCATTATTCTTGGATGTACAAGAGATACAGCATGCAGGGCGATGCGCTACCTTCTTGGTTTTCCAACCATTGAAGAGAGAATACAAGGTTGCAGGGCACGCGCCTACGTCAGAATTAACGCAAACACACAACATCCACTGCATAGTGAAATTAGGAAGGTGAAGGGCAGCAGGTTAAAAAGAGGACGGTCGTGGATGGGTCAAGCCGAAGACATTCTTCAACAGGTGTGTTCACTTGAGGACTTAGAACCTGGCGAGGAGTGGGTGCAAGTGCCAACAGACTTCTGCACATCCTTTTCAGTTTGCATCCAACTAGATAGAAAATGCAGACATGAAAATCCGGCTGCTGTGGAGGCTGAAGTACAAGCGTTGATTTTTGAGAATTCGCTAGACGGTGACGCGGTCATCTACACAGATGAGTCGGTCGTCCGACATGTGAGAAGCTCATGGGCCTTTACAGCTCGGGCCGGAGGGAGAATTGTGAAGGAGGACTCTGGTGCTTTCACTGAAACCACAAGTAGCCTGACCATGGAAGTCATGGCAGTAAGTAAAGCAATAACATGGCTCGAGACACAGACATTCACTAGGGCTTGTTTCCTTAGCGACTCAATGAACATGATCAAGAGGATAGAGGAGGGGTCGATCCGAAGAGAATGGTTGCTGCCTTTGGAGCGGTCTCGACTGGCAAAGATTAGTTTCATCTTCGTGCCAGGGCATGCGGGAGTACAAGGAAATGAGGGGGCTGACAAGCTCGCAGGTGAGGCTACTGTGGAGGGCGGACGCGCCATGGACCAGGCCGACATTCTGAATGCTCTACGAGAAGTAAGACTTTTGCGAGAACCAAGTGATGACTGTGAATCTACAACAATGGCCAGACTGCGAGAGCAGCAAATTAAAAGAGGGGTGGCCAAACAAGAACACTACGCAGGAAGCCAAAGAAGATTTATAAACCAACACAGAACTGGCGTCGTTAGCCGCTACACGTTGCGGGATTTGCTGAGGAGGGGATCCGAGCACTTATGGACTGAATGGTTCGATGTGCAATGAGGATGATCTGTCGACTAACTAACTAACTAACTAACTAGTATGGACTTGCAGAATCAAGGCATGGTTCAACTTCCTTACATATAACAGAAACTTATTTTTACTAATGTTCAAATACAAACTAGCTACTATTTTTCCTGACTGAAATGTATAAATTTCCTTAATTTCATTTACTCGTGCAATTAGGACAAAATGCCATTATTATTAATTTAAAAAAAAAAAATTAATAATATCAAAATCATCTAAGATGTTTTACACCCGATCGTCTTCACAGACGATATTTGGTTTCTGCTGTAAGACACAAATCTAAAAGCTATAGCAATGGTGAACGGGACTGTCCCAGCCCATCCCTGCTGTGGAAAAGTTTAGAACGTGTGTGCGTCTCGCGAGCCCTGTGCGTGGCTTATTTTGTTAATACTTGGGAACACTTCTGACTAGGTGGTAACAAGCATTGGAGAGCGCAGATAATACACGCCGCAAATTCTTCCCCAGGGTGCTTTGAATCACAGATCCACCCCTCTCCTCCCCCAAACAACTTTAAAGAGAAATATATAGCTCTTCTGGCCTAGGTACACAAAGGCTTTGTGAAAACTGGCTGCGTATCCGCTGTAAGACCCGGCGACCGACCCTGGTGTATCTAGTGGCTGGTGGTCACTAGGCAATTTTGCGTTCAGCGGTTTGCCCTTTGCCTAAATTCAACACGAGTCCCCAGCACGAGTATAAACATTGTTGTAGAATACAAAAGGCTAACATGTATGGTATTTATATGTTGTGTTGTTGTTTGTCCATCAAGAATGATGATGACCATTCCTTTCATCCAGTGGGGTTGAAAGTATGGAGCCGTGAGTTCTAAGATGGCTGTTAAGGCCTATTTTGGCTCGAAATGTTCTTTGACAATGTGGACAAAGATTGCTTGACGATTCTGGAGGAGGATTTTCTGCAGTGGTTTTTCTGTTCTGTCTTTTCTTCACAGCTCTTGCAGTCCTCGTTGCCTCACAAGTGACTGCACCCTTGCGTAATGATGCACGCCACGAATTTCGGTCTCTGGCTGCAGTCTCCCATGTGTCATGATGAATTCCAAAAGCATTCAGTGAGATTTTCAGAGTGTCTTTAAAGCGTTTCCTCTGGCCACATTGGGAGCGTTTACCACAACGCAACTCGCCGTAAAAATTCGTTTAGACAGCCTATGATCTGGCATGCGAGTCAAGTGACCAGCCCAGTGAATC